>JABUQX010076723.1:0-44449 GCA_015478945.1 Trachelipus rathkii | reverse complement strand
TGAAATTGTATAAATGCTCTGAGTGCAACTATGCATGTAATCAGAAAGGACAGTTGAAAAACCATATGGCTAAGCATGGGAATGTAGAGAGTCATGTGGAAAACCTCATTTGTACATTTTGTAATTCTGCTTTTAAAAGCAAAATTGAATTGAAAAGTCATTTAAATTCTCATAAGGCAAGAGAGTTTAATTGCGCTCATTGCAGTTATAAATGTAATTTTAGGTCCATGTTAAAACGTCATTTATTAACTCACAGCAGCATGAAATTGTTTAAATGCTCTGAATGTAGCTATGAATGTAATCAGAAAGGACAGTTGATAACACACATGGCTAAGCACGGGAATGTAAAGTTATTTAAATGTTCCGAGTGCAGCTATGAATGTAATCATAGAGAAAGCTTAAGACTTCATTTGTTAAGTCATGGAAATGTTAAGTTATTTAAATGTCCTGAGTGTGGCTATGAATGTAATCATAAAGGAAACTTAAAAGCACACATACTTACCCATGGAATGGCGAAGTTATTAAAATGTTCTGAGTGTAACTACGAATGTAATAGGAAAGGGCAGCTTAAAACACACATGCTCGATCATGGGAATATAAAGTTACTTAAATGTTCTGAGTGCAACTATGAATGTAATCGGAGAGGAGATTTAAATAGACACGTGCTTACGCATGGAAATGTCAAGTTATTTAAATGTTCTGAGTGCAACTATGAATGTAATCGGAGAGGAATATTAAAAACTCACGTAGTTAATAAGCATGGGAATATGTAGCAAGTAATGACGTAATTAGTTGAGAGTAGAAATTGAGAAAAACTAAAGCACAATTGAAATGATAATGGGAATAGGAAAAGTCGAAAGAATTGACGTATAACATGTATTGATTTTCAGAACGCTTATGACAATGTTCCTTATTCATAACTGAAAAAAATTTAACATCTATTTTGAAGATGTGGAAAACCGCCGACATTCCTAAAGTTGGTGATTAATAAAAGGAAAATCGATATGAAATATAGTAAGGCTACGTTTACAGTGGGTGCCTTGTTCGGGCAAATATTTTTTTCCCCTCCCCAAATAGGTTTTTGGACTTAATATGCTTAATTCAGTTGAAGAAAGTTTATGGGAAAGACACGAATTCACTCAAACTAGATTTAACTGCAAATCTTCCGACGAGTTCGTTCATTATTCTTCAAAAATTCTTTATTTTAAAATGTTAAATTTCGCTTTAAAGTTGGTCCGAATACTCATCCACGGTAACCGTAGCCAAGGAAGCAGAGATGTGGTGGTAAAGGTCTTAAGAAATCTCTCTCGTAATGTATTGAGATGGCTTTGAACTGGATTGTGAGTTTTAATAGTTCTGTATAAAATACAGAAGACGCCTGCAGAACACGTTATAAAATAACTGAAATTAAAAAACTTATACATTCATAACTCGTTTATTATTAAAAGTAAATCAAATGGCTTTTATTCCACCAAAATAAATGAAATTTAAAGTAATTAAAATGAAAATTAATGAACTGTAATAAAAAAATATAAATGAAAACATTGCTGGCTCAGCTGAATGTTAATTTAACCCCTTATATTAACAAACTCATTTTGTTTATTATTATTATTATTATTATTATTATTATTATTATTATTATTATTATTATTATTATTATTATTATATACTTCCTTTCCCCAGATTGGGGGTGAGATGCGCAGTATACACCGGAAACAAAAGTAATCGAAAAGAAAGCCCTCCCCCCCCTTACCGTCCCCTCCATGTCATTAAGTGAAAACTCGTCGCAGTCAGAAAAATCCACCCTAGGGCTTCACGAGACTGCGACGGACCCTCACTGTGGTATCTCATCAATGTGGGGTTCATCACCTGTGCAAGGCCCACAATCATACCCTCCCACAAAACTCGGCCATTCACTCATATTATGCGCCTTACTTCTAGCCTGTGCCAAATTCTCATTCCTTTACCGACTCGATCCACTTTCTCTTCTGTTTCCCAGTACACTCACCACTATACATGATCTTAACCAACCGATTATCATCCATACTTTCTATATTATGACTAAACCATCTCGATGTACTCTGGTTTATTCTCTCATTTACCTCTTCACAACACAACTCCCTAATGCTTTCATTCCTTATTTTAAAAATTCTTACACTAAACACGCCCTAAGATTGTCAATCTGAACACATTGTACCTTAGATCTATGCCTCTTATTCCATACCATAGTCTCACTACTATACATTAACACCGGTAACAACATACCCCTATGCAAAACCATAGCGCACTTAAAACTTAGTCCCTTTACTTCCACCAAGGATTTAATTGCACCAGCCACCTTGCTACCATTCATAACTTTTCTACCATGCTCTGCATCATCCGTTCGATTTTCATCCAAAATGTATTCTAAATATTTAAACTGTTACTTATTCCAATTGCTCACCATCTAACATAATTTCGCACCGCGGACTCTCCTCACTAGAACTCCTCCATTTACACACACTGCCAAACCGCTCTACCAATCCTCTCAAACTCTTCAGATTCGCGACACAAAACCAGATCATATGGGTACAATAAGGACACCCCCACTTCACTCTTCCATTCTTCATCATTTTAACACCTTACCCCTGCCTCCCATCCATATACAAATTAAATAACCAAGGGGACCACGCATCCCGGCCTCACTCCGATATTGATATTAAAACAATCCCTTTCAACTATTTTTTTTTTTTTTTTTTTAGAAAAAAATCAATTTTTGATTTTTTCAGATTGGTGACGTCACACGAAATTAAATTGTAAAACTTTCTTTTTTAATTTCTATATAGTATTATTTTTGAAGCGATTTATTCAATCTATGTAAATCAAAATCTTAAAATGGGGCGTATAGTCTATGACACAATGAAACCAACAGTAAAGAGTGTCACGGACTTGAGGTTACAATGCCAATAGTTTGTTGAAAGTTGAAAAAATATATTTAAAACTTCATAATATTTATTTTAATTTTTTATTTCTATTGAAGTTAAATCACTTAAATATACAAAAAAAAAATCATGATTTTTATATTTAAAAAAAAAATACGTAAAATAATCAGTTGATTTTTTTCATTTGATTTTTTTCGTGCCATCCGTTTTTTTATACACCACTATCGTCATTCCATAGTTTTGATTCCATTCAGAAGCCGACCACCATTTTTGTATATACTTTATATTTATCATTTTGTACAAAAACATAAACCAATCAACATTACACTCGCAATTCGAAAGGCAGTTCGCTTCTTTTTACTAATTGAAGCATATAGTAATCCAAATCAAACATTCTATAATTCAAACGAAATTCCCAAAATTATCATATACGTAATCATTTAGTCTTCTTCCTATCCAATCCGCTCTAATTAATTATCTATCTTTCAATCTTCTTCCTCCACTACAGTATCTTCCCCAGTCGAGGCTCGCCTGACACCCTAAATACTCTCTTGCTGCTGACCTTTAACAATCCTCTTCCATTTACAAAGCAAAAATAAGGTTTACAAGCTAGAGTATTCGTTGTGTGTTCCCCAACTCAGGCGCTGCTTTAAGTGCCAGCGGTTTAGTCATCCCTGAAAATGCTGTATGTGACCGCGTGAAATCTGCTCGGTCTGCTGAGAAGAATTTCACATTCGCTGTATAAACACCACACTGCAAAAAAAAAAAACGGGGACCCCACAGTTGCTCTCCCCCAAAATGCCCGCCTTACTTGTTTGAACAGGAGGTTTTGGAGTTCTGTATCATATAAAAATTGAACAGGAGAGATGCCATACACTAACTCAAAGACGAATATCCTACAAAACCAAGGAAATCCTACGTTACAATTGTAGCAAGCTCCCTCGCCTCCGCGTGTCAACTCGCCGACATAGTCCCATTCCAGTAGACTCCAGTGTGCAGCGGGAAGCTTGCAATTACTGCAACCTGCCCGCCTACATTGCCTATATTACCGACTATTCAAATAGTCCGAAAGCAGCATCGATCCAATCTCCCACCCAAGATGCCGTCAACAACCCTACTGCGAGTACTGGTTTTCTGACCAACCAGCAATGAAACTAAGTGTTCTCACCCACCACAAAGCTCGGAAAGCGTTTCCTGCTGAGAAACTACTGCCCTCCCGATGAGTTCACTAAACCCACGTAAGAGGCCTGCTTCTAAGTCCCCTAATCTGTCTCCACCATTGCTCCTACTCCTGAAACGGATGTCCCTGAGCAGAAACAAAAGATTAGGCACCAAAACAAGGATTATTCGCTAAAATATAAAACATCTGAATTCCTAATGCAGGACATCGATCCCCCATTATAGAAAATGCAACTCAGAAGAGATCTCGCTACAGGTCTATTCTCGAGACAAAAGCATTAACCTCAACAGATTGTGCCCAATCAACCACAGCTGTCAAACAACCCACCATCCAGCCCTTTGATAGGTTTCTAGATTAATTCAGCTCTTCCGAATCCTTCCCAACTCTTTCTTCGAGTTTCCTATCACAGCACTCCCTAAAGGATTTTATACCTTACCGGATCATATTGATTCCAGTTCCAAAATGGGGCTTGACGTGACGGTCACCTCTCCTTCTAGCACTTCTGAGAGAGGTGAATGGAAAACCGAAAACCATCCAAGCGTTCTGCTGCCGTCAGATAGTCCAGCCTTCCAAAGTCACCCACCTGATAGCTCATTAACAAAGCTCCAACGTTAGACTTTCGTACTTCACAGAACCTCTGGGAACCACTTAGAGTGTCCCTTCAACACTTCCATCAGAGATCGCCCCATATTACCACCTATTTCTGAATCTCCTTGCTTGGTAGATACTGGCATCGCTCTCACTCCTAAATATGAGCCATCTGGTTCTTCCAACGGTGCCCACACAATAACATGGACTTGGTCGAACTCAACTTACTTCATGTTCATGGCGAAGCCCTCTACAAAATACCAGAGGAAACTCGCCTCCCCCGTAAAGGGTCTTACAATCTAAATCACTGTTGTACGACTATTCCTTAACACCATGATTTACTACTCTTCCTCGTCATGACCCACGCCTCAGCCTCCACCTCATCTGATTCCTCTTGCGACATTGCTGCTAGACACATAGAGACAATTGTCTCAAGAAAACCATTCACGTACTACTTGTAGCAACATAGCATGGCCACCTTTCTTCAATGAAATTCTAGTGACTACTATTCTAATTTTGAAGAACTCGTTCAACTAATAAATATATGTACACCATAGTGCATATGTTTGCAGGAACGTAGACTATGCTATCGCGACTTTCTCCAACCGTCAGAATACAAGTCGTGGATAGCGTCTATTGAACGAGAAGACAATGATAGGAGAGGCGCCGGAATTCTCATTCATAAGCCGTTCCCTATTTTCTAGTCTCTCTTCGAACTGAATTTCATGCAGTGCATGGCAGCACGAGTTCATCTGTCTACCGATATCTCTGTCTGTCTGATCTACGTCTCCTAGTATCGAGTTCACTATTAAGGCCGACTTAGTCAACCTTTTTAAGCAGCTCACCACTCTGATTGTTACATTAGGAGATTTCAACCTTCATCACCTTGCCTAAGATCCTTGTCGATCTTTTAACCCCTTTTTCTCTGGAATGCTTTAACAGTGGACTTAATACCTATGAGCGTTTATAGATACATATTCCTTTACCTGTATAGATATCTCCTTTTGCTCTCATTCTCTTATGGATCACTTCACAAGGTCTCGCATCGATTATTTCTATGGCAGAAACCATTACCAATGTTAGAACCTCTTTCCGCTGACGTTATGATCGAGCGGAGTGTTCCCTTTTGATCAGGCCACAGCTATTCCACTTTCTAACTTCAATGAGCGGTTTCCAACAATTGACGTGGTCTTTAACTTCCAGCAAGTTATCATCACAGCAGTAGAAACTTGTATCCCGAGGTCTTCTGGAGGTAGACTTTCGGCAACCCTTTGGTGGTCCCAATTGTGTGCACAAGGTAACCGGAGAAAAAAAAAAAGCTCTACAGGCAACATAAATGGACCCACAACACTCCAAACGTGATTGTTTTTAAAGCACCTGCTGTGAGATCTCGTCGAATCAATCGCCAAACTAATTCTTCGACTGTCAACTCCTCAACATGCATTTCTTCAGTGTGGAAAGGTATCCAGAAAATATCTCGCAGCTCCAAAGCTTTCCACCCACAGTCCTCCGTTATGGGCCTGATATATCCGACAAGATCTCTCCACAACAACTGTTGCAGATGTATTACGCTATAGCCACTCGAGCTCTTCCCGCTATTCTGAAGCCTTTCAAAAATTAAGAATTAACACTGTATCGCAAGACTTTTCAACATCGAAAGGGGAAGATCATACCTATATGCGTCTTTTTACAATTACAGAGTATCTAACTGCACTGTAGAAGAGCAAAGAGGGTGCCCCTGGCCCAGACATCATCTCGTACATAATGTTATGTCACATTCATCCATCTTCATCATCGTTCTTGCTGGACTTGTATAGCAGGATCTGGATCGATTCCTTTTTCAATCTATTTGAACAGCAGCTTTTGTAATCCTTATACCAATACCTGTTAAGGATCCGGTGTTGAAGGACAACCAAAGACCAATTTTGTTGACCTGTCATACAAAATAAAAAAGAAAATTGTTGCAGATCGCCGCCTCCTTGCTCTGGAAAGTCATCAGGCTTTGTTAAAGTGCAGTTTGGCTTCCGCAAAAATCTCTCGACCATAGTTCACTTGTTAAGTTTGGACCATGACATTCGGGAAGCTTTCTTAACTAGTAGGATGATTCTTGGTGTCTTTTTTGACCTCGAAAAAAGCATGACACAACGTGGAGAGCTGGGGTTCTCCTTAAACTCCACACAATCGTTTTCCGAGGAGAGCTTCCTCTCTTTGCACAATATCTTCTGTCAGACAGATCCATCTAGGTCAACTCCAGCTAACCATTGAGAACATTTCACAATGAAGTAACTCCCATGACTTCCACTTTTTACCCGCCAAATTCTCAGCAGTGCTATTTCGGACAAAAGTGAGTCGAAGAACCTGCCACCTTCCTCCTGCGAACCTAACATTATATGGTTCACCAATTCCTGTAACTTCACAAGTCAAATTTCTAGACCTTATTCTGGATGATCACCTGATATAAGCACCGCACATTAAACACCCGAAAACAACTTGTCATTGTGCACATGACCTATTTCGTCATCTCACCTTAAAATCCTCGGGGGCTGATCGCAAACCTCTTTCATGTCTCCACATCGCCTTAATCCGATCGAAGTTGGACCATAGCTGCTTAATATATGGTCATATCTCCTCAACCAGGGTTGGCTAAAAATTGTTTAAAAAAAAAGCCCTACCCACCCGGGTTTTTTTCGCTTTTTCAGATAAAAACGAAAAACCAGGGTTACTTAGGAAAAAAATTAGATAACACTAAGAGTTAAAGAATGTAACATTGCGTTATTTACGGTGTTTATAAAGTTGCTTCAATCCTCATAAGAATTTAATAACCATATTTTAAATTATAAATGGTTTTAGGCCTTTGAAAGTACCTTTATATTGATAGAGGAAATAGTTCCATATCAAAATTAGGCAAAGGTTCTATGATGTCAAGTTAGTCCTAGCGCTTTATATTCTGACTTTAGCAGGTCTAGCTGTTAGGTATATTTTATCTATTATATTTAATACTAACCCACCACTAACTTTATCTCCCTAAACCTGATTTTAAGTTTTGGAACAAAATACTCTTTATATGTTAAGTAAAATTCAAGGCCAAAAGCTTTGATCAGTAACTACGTTTTCCTTTACCCAAATAAAGCCTTTAACAAACAAGACTTCCCTCCAAGTATAACATTCTTGGAAATCCTTGATTAAAACTATTCATATTCTAAAATAAAAGATTAGCAATATATATATACTGATATTGTTAAAATTTAAGTTATTAGGCTAGGCTTATTACTTTAAACAATAGACTAACCCTCTTTTTAGGAGTGAGAAGTTCACTTAACTGCTCTTATTGCACATTTTGGAAGTTCTGAAAAGAATATTCCTTTTAACTTTCTAAGAATTTTAAAGAGGGTCCATTTTAATTATTCCTATTAGCTTATGCTATCTGAATTTATTTTATTACTCACCTTATAGCTTATTGAAGTTTCCTTGAAACTTGGAGAAGTTGGAGTATGTTACCTAAATTTGAATAAACTTGTAACATAGCTGATTTTTGCGAAATATTATATTCACTTAGTCATTGTTATATAGTTATCGCTATTGCCGAAATGGAAGAATGTCAAATGCCAATCGTTTAATCATCTTCTCATTGTGGAACGGGAAGACTTAAAAAGACAGATAGAGGTAATTAAAGCAAGATTAAAAACTAGCGGTAGTCCCTCGTTTATTAAAGATAAACTATCTGAATTAAAAAGTTATTTAAGATGTTTTGAAAAGACAAATAAAAGTATCTTGTCAAATATAATTAAATTTAAAAGTCTTAATGAATTTTTATATAAGTGAGCGTAACAGTACTTTTGATTATAAATTAGATTTGAAAGAACAGATTGCCACTTTATTTGACAATTTTACAAAAACTAGCACCCCTTCTATTGCAAGCGAAGACTCTGAGCCCCCTTTTCATGCTTTTCTATTATATTGGTTATGTTGTTATTTAAAAATTTTATATTGGTTATGTTGTTATTTAAAATTTTATTAATAATTTTTTATATTATCGTGTCTTAGTATTAATTATCCTACGCTAACTGGAATGAATGAAAAATGTTTGTAAGCTAGAATTATCACTTAAATATGTTAGTGCTACGTGCCATATGATAGGCCTACCTCAGATAATAAGTTTGTTAAAAACTTATAGCTATAATAATATAGCTATTAAGTTTTATCATTTTTACTGTATATTTAGGAATTTTAGGGCAGTGCAGATAGTTGGTTAAAATTAATATTTTCACGGAACATTCGTAACTACAAAAAAGGGCCAGTACATTGTTTTTCAAATATACCTACGGTATATCTATTAGGCCTACTTGTTTGTAAATACATGTTGCTTCTTGCATTTCATTATATTTATTGATAAGTTTAGTATTAATACACATTTTTGTATTTTATTTCATATTTTATTTTTTATTTAATTTTTTATTTTTCAAGTTCTATTTATTTACCATGTGTTCATATACTGTATAGGCATATATATATTATATATATTTCATTATATAATGTGTATATATTTAGTATTTATACTTTTTATTTTGGTAATGGTAGTGCAGAGGGGTGTCACCCCCGATTTGTATAAAAATCACAGGATATACTAAAAAAAAATAATAATGTAGAATAATGAAAATTGTCGCTCTCTTTAGGAAAAAAAGTTACAGCCTCTCAAAGTTTTTAAAAATCCGGTAAATATCTAGTATTTAATCTAAATATTTTCTGAAAAAATTTTCTAAGTTCAAAAAAATTTTTAAGTTCATATAAGTTAAGTTAAGTTTAAGTTTAAGAAAATTCTTTAGTGGCAAGCTTCTGGAATTATGCCAGAAGCTTGCCACTAAACAATTTTCTCAAAAAAACTTAACTTAACTTTTCTGAACTTCAAATTTTTTTTGAACTTAGAAAATTTTTTCATAAAATATTTAGATCAAATAGCTACTAGATATTTACCGGGCCTCTTATAGCGTCGGGCGGGGTTACTCGGACCACCTTAGGCATAACTTGGTCTCCCGACTCTCCCCTAATGCACTTTTTGGAATTTTTTTTTTTTTGAAAATCAAGGCCCTATAGTCGGTCATAAGCACACAAAAAAATAATAATGTAATTCTAATAATAATAGTTTTATTAAAGTTGAATAACGCTCAGTCACCCCGACCTTGGAGGGGTGAAGCGGACCACATTGAGGGGGTGCTCCCCATCCCTGGTTTAAATTCCTCTTTTACGTATTAATTCAATTTTATATTTTAATTTTTACTTTAATTAATAATTATTTATCATATTAAAATTCGTAATAAGTAATAAAAATGTCAATAATGATAAATAAAATAAGAATAAAAATAAGGTGGTCCGATTCACCCCTCTCCGCTTAAAAATTTTGATACTTTGAATTCGTTTTTTTTATTTAAAATTTCATTTTTAAAAAAATTTTCACTTAATATAAGAACTTTTTATTAATTAAATTAATTTTGACATAATAAAAATTGTCAATAATAATACGTAAATATGAAAAACAATAGTCGGTCCGAGTCACCCCTCCTATCAATTTTTACGTCGGGTGAATCGGACCAAGTTAGGCCCGTGATTTTCCCACTAATACTGTTTGGATCAAAAAATTACTTTGCCAGTTAAGCTAACAACTCGAGTTGTATCCAACTGAAAAAAATAATTAATAATCCATCCACCAATTTTTTCATTTTAAAACGAAGTTAAACAAAACTCACATTTTTCAAAAGTAAATTCTATTGAAGGACATTTTGACCTTAAACTCCACACCATTTTTTAAAAAATATAAAAAACTTTTTTTATGGAATTAAAGATGATCTAAATAAAACTTGTAAGTACTACCGCGACTATTTAAATGAGCGAAAAAATTTTTATTTTTTTTATTATTATTTTTTATTTTTATTTAGAGTGGACCGAATCACCCCTCCTAAAGAGGCGGGCCTGGTCACCCCGCCCGACGCTATAAGTTAGCATGTTTGGGACTCGAGGGACATCCATTGCAATGGTTTCATAGCTTTCTAACTAATAGCTCTCTCTCTCTCTGTCAGAGTCGGTGATGTAACTTTTTCAGTACGGCCTGCCCTCAATGGCCCTACAGCGGGTTCCAACCCTTGAGTCCCTTTGCTTGTTTGCTCTATATATCTCTGATTTTGCCAACTCCTGCCTCCACTAAAGTTATGGCATATGCTGATGATTTAAGTATTAAAGTGCAAAACTTCTATAACCCTGTTAGGCGCCAAGAGAGCTTTGGAGGCTCTAGCACAGAGTATTTTGGACTGGGCAGATCGATGGCACCTACATTTCAATATTTCCAAATGTGCCTTGATGTGTTTTACAAGACGGAGGGTTCCTTTCTTACCATCCCTTTGTCACAAAGCATAAATTTTTGAGGCTCACCTTTGATGGCCCCTCCCACATTTGGAAGCACCACATTCGGGGCCTCCAGTTACAGTATTTGAACAGGTTAAATATGATAATACGTTTGGCGGGTACTAAATAGGGTGCTTCACAGAGCATGCTGCTCCACTTTTATATCATCTATATCAGAGCCAAGTTAGATTATGGGAGTGTGGTGTACTCTTCTGCTTCCCCAACAACTCTGAAGTGCCTGGAGACCATCCAAATAGCTATGGGAGCTTTTCCTTCTCCCATTAAGGCTTTGGAGGCTTGTCTTCCTCCTCTCAGACTGCATTGGGAAGATCTGGTGGCTAAGAGATACGGTATGTAAAGTTGATGTCCGCATCAGTGACCCATCCTTTCAAGGTTTTCTATTGTGCTTGTGAATTGGGTTCCTTTGGCAGGGAGAAGAGGAATATCCTCTTTCTCTCTCGAGCTAGGCGTACAGTTCGGTCTCATGGTTTGCAAGAGGTACCCCTGGACCCAGTTTCTTCCGCTTCTCTGATACCACCTTATAGCAACCTGGGGGTTTATTTCACTTTTGCCTTCCCGCCGACTTGGGCAAGGATGGTCCTGCTGATTTGGGGTGATTCTCTCTTTCAAGAAATCCTGCATACCTATAGATCACATTTTCAGGTGTACACTGATGGTTCAAAGGTTCATATGGGCTCCACTAGTTCTGCAGCCGCTGCTGTGTATTTCTCAGACCTTTCCCTTACACAAAATTGGAAACTCTCCCCACTGCATTCGGTGACCTTCCTAGAACTATATGCCATTCTCAGGGCATTACAGTTTGTGGTGGCCCATCTCTCTCCTCAATCAATTATATTCTTTTCTGACTCTTGTGCAGCCCTTCATATAATTGCTAAC
Organism: Trachelipus rathkii; assembly: GCA_015478945.1. Classification (NCBI taxonomy): domain Eukaryota; kingdom Metazoa; phylum Arthropoda; class Malacostraca; order Isopoda; family Trachelipodidae; genus Trachelipus; species Trachelipus rathkii. The sequence continues at coordinate 32,470 of JABUQX010076723.1, read as the reverse complement.
CACATGCCTACCAAATACAGGAGAATTCAATTTCAAATTCATAGTATCATCAGTGGCATGTCTCTGAGCCAGGGTTGGGCACTACATTTCCACTGGGTCCCTTCCCACATTGGTATTGCTGGTAATGAAACTGCTGATGTATCTGCCAAGTTGGCCCACCAGCATCAACTCATTGAATATTTTCCCTTGTAGTTGGCAGAATTGTATTCCTGCATTAGTAGGGAATTGAAGGCTGTTTGGAGAGAGGAGCTTGATACTTTCCTTGACACCCATCCCCTGGGACATCTTTATAGACGAGGAAATGTATCAGAATTTCAATTCCAACTTGACTCAGAATCGCTTAGAGAACTGCCATACGAGACTGCGAATTGGGCATCTTGGTCTAAATGGGCACCTCTTTCATTTGGGTCTTTCCGACACACCCATCTATCCAACTGCAATGGTGCTCTTGAGAGTGAGGAGCACTTTCTTCTTCAGTGTGGCTGTTACTTGATAGCCAGGGAGGAGCTTTGGGTTTCCCTGCAGAGAGTGGGGGTTCCTCTTCTGACCATTCCAGTTTTGCTGATGAAGTTGAATGTGCCCCTGGTATATTGAGTTAGAGTTAATCTGGCACAGATCCGCTATCTAAAATGTACTGGTCAGTTGAGCAGGTTGTGATTGTTGGTGGGGTTATATTAGAAATAGGATCTGGAGGGGTCTCACAGACTTAGATATCATTGTTTGGCTAGTGGGGAGGGAATTCCTAGAATATTTTGGTGATCATACCTAGGGTTTCAGCGACTTGCAAAACCAGGAGATCCAGGCAGTTTTGTATTTCTTTGGCGACAACTTTGATTCTGTTTTCTGAAGAGGCCAAAGGTTAGGGGGGATCTGAGAGGTCCCCGGGAAGCCCCATACCCCAACAAGTAACAGGTAAGTAAGTTTTTAGAGTTAAAAGGTGGTCTATGGTTGTATGTTTCCCTTTTCTTCAACTTTACACTTCACTAAATGTCCCATGCATGAAAAACCCAGGGTTAAGGGAGACTGTCAGAGTCTCGTCACAACCCTTTCTCCAATCAAAGTAATATTTTATCTGCCTTTTCAGGTCTTTTTTTTTTTTTACAAGTTTCTTTTTGTTTATTAATAAAAATTGTCAGGTAAGAAGACTGCTACAGAATTACCAACATTCAAATATTTCCAGTATTAAAAATTTACACTAGCCCATTATTGGACAGGAGCATCATTTTTAATTTTAGAATATATGAATAAAAGGTAATAGTAGTGCAGAAGGGCTTCACTGCTGAGTTTTAAAAAAATGATGAAGAATAAAAAAAATGAAAATGACAGACCTTTTAGGAAAAAAAGTTGCAGCCTCTCAAAGTTGTTAAAACTCCCATAGACTTTTCATTTTTGATCCTTCCAGGTTAGGTCTCATTTTAGGCCCTCTAGTTCAGGTTATGATACGTTTTGTTAAGTATACACAGAGTAAATATGTGTATACTTAACAAATCTTATCATAACCTGAACTAGGATAGCCCTAAAACGAGCATGAGGCCCATTAATTTATATATATATATATATATATATATATATAATATATATATATATATATATATATATATATATATTAGTGATATATAATATATATTTATATATATATATATATAATATAAATATATATATATATATATAAGCTTATGGGAAAATTTTAAACTTTGAGAGGCTGTAACTTTTTTTCCTAAAGACTTAAATAATTTTTGTTTTTTATATTCTTCATTATTATTTTTTTAAACTATATCCTGTGATTTAAAAATTTTTTTTTTTTAATAAAATCCTATGGGAAAATTCAAACTTTGAGAGGTTGTAACTTTTTTTTCCTAAAGGCGTCAGTCTTTTCGTTTTCTTTATTATTATTATTATTTTTTATTATTATTTATTATTATTATTATTTTATTATTGTTTTTATTATTACTATTTTTTTTAGAGTATATCTTGTGATTTTTATAATGACCAGGAGTGAAGACCTTCTGCGCTATTGTTATAGAATAAAATTATGCACTTTGTATACTGATGCCAATATTAATATTAATATGAGCTGAAAAAAATAAAGCTTCCACCACCATATATATAGGCTATATAATGATCCGTGTATTGTAGGTTTGTATATGCGTGTTTCCGACCACGCTTGAGAGGAAATACATATCCCTTAGTAATTATACTCCAACCTTTATTAAAAACATTAATAAAAATTCGAATCCCAAAACAGAATAAAATATAAAACAAACTCTGGGAAAATTATTTTAATTAGGATAAGTTTAAATAAGCTTAAAAAATTTATAGCTATTATGAAATATAAGTTTTGAAAACATTAGAAACGCTGCTCTGCTTTGATGTCACAACTCAAAAAATATAAATTTCGTTGGACAGTCTTTTTAAAGCATATATTTTTGAAAATTCAACATACAAACCTTATTAATTAATATTATTAATAATTATATATAAAATAAATAATAATAATAATTAGTAAAGTTAGTATTTTCCGAAATATAAGTATTATAAGTCTATCCTCTGAAATATAGACATTTTGAATTGTGACATTTTCAAAGCAAAGCTGCGGAAATGTAGTCTTTTCATTTGTCTACAGAAACTTCTATCAATCTCATTTTTATGAAAAGCTGAGTCAACATAAGAAACGCATGTGAGATCTGATACCAATTTTACTTGAAAGTTAATGAGACTATTGTCTATTTATCAAGATAATCAGCATCATTTTTTTCTTTAATTTTTTATTTTCAATCATTAATAAGTCATCTTCTATCGTTTAATAAATAAGTAAGCAATTAAATAAATAAATAAATAAATAAATAAATAAATAAAAAAATAAATAAGTAGGAGCTCGGGTAATCACACTCTGTTAATAGGTAGGAGGGACAATAAGCCACAATTAGAATAGCATACCACGGCTCTCATCCAGCGTTTCTCTATGACCAAAACATTATTAACAATCAGATAACAATAAAATAACATATACACCACCACTAACAACAACAATTACTAATGGAATGACTAATAATAATAATAAATAATAATAATAATAATAATAATATATAATAACTAAAAATAATAATTTATATTAATAATTATTTTAAAATACTGATAATGGTTTTGAAACTGAACCAACAATGTCATGCAATAAAAAGCTTTATTGAACTATATATTGTTAAGAGATTGGTTGATAGTCTTGATGAAGAGGAACTCCAAGATCTCGTCCGTTTCTGATCTAAATGATTCGAGTATCGAAAAGTTTTGAGAAGATTGGGTGGTCCTGTGACATGGCATGCTCTCTTATGGCCGAATATTCGGGATTGATAAGGGTCGACCTGTGGAAAGAGAAACCATCTGTGCTTAGATGATGCCATAATCATTAATTGTAGATGGTTTCATTAATTGTAAGATGGTTGCAGTCTACACACAAATATTTATATACAACACAGGATTTAAGCAAGGCAGGGATATCTCCTTGGAGCTGAAGTACGAGCCTATACTATGAGCTTTAACACAAACAAATCTGAAGTCACAATTGGGGAACAGATGGTGTTATAATGACCTCTGCTAAAGGTAACCTGCACGCAGGTCTGTAGACGGGGATCCAAAGGTATGGTTAGCTTAAAGTAGATTTTTTCTTTTGGTACATGGTGTTTTTGGACGGAATAAGGCAATTAGTCAAGAAAGAGCCCAATGTCTTATCAAAAATAGTCTGGGACAATAGTAATGTGTTAATTATTCTAAAATGAATGTTTTATATAATTTTATTTTAATGTGTGTATGTTTTTAATTAGTTTCTCCAGATCGTTAAGAACCTTTATTCCAAACGTCTGATTAAGTATAATAAATAAAAATGTGGAAAATTCAGTTGCTTATACGCTTTTATCCATAGATAAGGATTTAATAGGAAATAAACCTGATTGCAAGCTATTTTATATATATATATAGTATATATAATAACTATATATATTATATATATATATATATATATATGTATAGTATATAATATATATATATATATGTGTACGTATATATATATATATCTTGACATATCTAATTATAATAAGTACCTTTATTACCCTTATTAATAAATGTAATTATATAGTTTGTTCTATTTATTTTACAACAGTTAAAATATGTAGATATATAGATGATATTATGCTCTATTATTCTTCATATTACATCTCTCTCATTAGATTTACGTTCTATCTATATATATCTTCATTTTTCATTCTTTCGGCTATATATTTCTAATTGTATGTTGACTTTAGAAATCACTAATTTGCTAATCTAAATCTCTCTATTCTTATCTCCCTCTAATTCGAGTGAAGATCAAGTATTTTCATTCTGATTAAGAAATCTACACGAAAAAACTATCTGTACTTTTTAATTGAATATACCTTTACTACCTTTCAATCATTTATATACGATAAATCATTAACATTACTTAATCTATATATTTAACTATAATCTCAAATTTATTACTTACTCTTTTTTCTGCTTTCCTATATATTTACAGTTTTTTGTTTTAAAAATACCTTAAGAAAAAATCTTTGCGAAAATTATATTTGGCTATCGTTAGCAGATTACTTAGCTCGGTAAAATATTTTATTAGAGACTGAGTTGTAAAGCCATGTCATTAGAGGTGTTATCATATATGTTGTGATTGATAAATCTTTTAAGTAGAACTAATCAATAAAAAAAATTTATAGATTCATCCTATTGTCAGACAGTTATGTTTTTATAATTTCTGTGTGTGCTATTTTCAATTTTTATCAACCATAAGATACGGAAATCAATGTAGGAAAATATCAATTATATGACGTTATGGTTTTAGTTATATCGTTCATTTTGTATTTGACCCCCAATCTTCTTGAGAGTCTCGATTCTATGTCGTCCGAGATATTTGTAATACGAAGTTACCACGTATAAATACCGCATAAAAAACACTGTTTTTTGTTTCGATTTTTGGCCGGCAGGGGAAAGCCGTGGGAACCTTCAACTGTTTTTTCCTACAACCCTAAACTAAAGTGAGCTTAAGCTAGCTACTGTGTGCTAAGTCATTAGTAAACATTTTAAAAGAATCAGTTAAGCTTCTAGTTTGTTTATAATTGAAAAGAATCATTCTACGAATTTATTAGCATTAATGTATGGTAGTCTTATTTTTTATCCTATAAAAATCCAGATGAGATTTTATAGTAGACTTTGATGTTTATATGAATATATCTTATACTCTCACACCTGATGAGTAATATAAGAAAGCATATCATTTGTCAGTCGTCTCTCTGACTGAGACATGTAAAGTCTCATTTATTCAACTGATACATTGGTATTAGCTATCTCTCTAAAACACATCTGTGGTCTCATCCAGTTTATCACTTCCGCTGTGTCAGCACAATTGATTGGCAACTTTCAAAGGGGCAGCATTGTGTAATATGTGCAAAAGAACCTTTTTTTGAGGATAGTGGCCAATACCGCCAATATAATACTTGGGTCGCAGTGTTTTATACTCCAATAGCTATGATAAATTAGGATATATCTCATATCTATATAATATATTTTTGGCAGTAATTAAAAGTGCACTATATGAGTAGCGAGAGATGTCATAGGCAGCTATAATAATGTCAATACCATAATACGCAACCTTTTTTTCTGAAGTGAAAAATTGGACTGTTTTGCAGTACATCAGATTCAACTTATTGTTAAGAATGGCCTAATTGCTCAAAAATGTGTGTTAGATTTATTAGTCAAAATCATAATCTAATTATGGTTAAATCAGATCTTAATTATAAACACGACTCATAAAAATGATTAAAAGAACTATATATAAAAGATACAAATCTAAAGTAATTAACAATGTACCTCTATATATCTTGGCTAAATCTCTTTCGTGCTAGTTACCATTCCGGTACCCCATGAGAACATATAGATTCAAATTTTCAAATCAATTGATTGGATTAATATCATCATGAGTTAAGCCTATCATCAATTAATTGAACATGAAATGTAATGAATAATTAAATGAAGCTAATCATGAATCTTCTTATGTTTAGTATACTAAATCAAATGATGAAACCCCTCACGACTGAATGCATATGAGTCCTCTTAGAGATGAATTGTATTGTTATATATCTAATATATTATTTAATCTCAATATAAAAATATAATACCAAGAATACTTATCTATTAAAGCTCTATAGATATCCTTGTTTATGTACAAACGTTATAACCTCTTCGGTTTCAGTAATATACTTAATCAGAAAGTTGTGCTAAACTTATATAAATTACGCGTCTGTGAAGTTTTCGAAAATGACGTAAGACCCTAACAAATGGACTGAGATCAGCAACATAACATCAAACAATTACCTTCATTAATCTACTGTATGTTCACGTTATTTACTTAAAGGCATACTTCTCTCATCAGTAGTCTTCAAATAGCATACACTCCATAGTAACGCTATATTAATGCTATGAATTCCCACAAGTAAATCTCTGCACAGAGAGTTACGGGGCTCATATAGCAGTAATGCTTCTGTATAAAAAGGAGATGCAGGAAATGCTAACAATAATGCCTGCCCAACGGCTCCAACTTGCAAAATATATATCTAAATAGTCATTCTTAGATAGCGCAGTAGTATACTAGCTGAAGGCGAGAGTCATAGTATTTGCTCCCACAATCTTGGTAGCGTCGAAGAACGCATGCTATAAATAATCATATGACTCATTCTTTTTTAACCTTATCTTAGGTGTATACTATAAGTGATGAAGAATCCCAACATATCAATCGGTAGTCTGCTAAATGTAGATTCCTTTATTAATGATTGAAGGTAATCTAATCAGAAAGCTAGGAAACGTCTGTGTACAAGCAGCATGCTAGACGATTATTCCATCTAAGTACGCTTTGTTTAGGCGTGACAACAAGTTCAATGCACTTAATCTACCTTAATATATCGGGGGTCGGGAGAGTGTTATTCTGGCTGAACCAACAAGTTAACATTTCATTTAGGCAATTATTCGTGTCCTTCGTTCAACAGTGTAGCTATGTCTAAGAACGTCTTTCAGCTGGACTATATCTAAGTAGACGTTATACATAATAATAGATACATAAAAAGTAACAAACTATATTACAAACTTTCCCCCGTTCCACAAGACATATCAGTCTATTTAATTATGCTTTTATAAATAACAAACTACACAGAATATATATATATAAACTAATTTAAATATGTTAATAAAAATAGGTTAAAAATATATAATATATTGAATGTTAATTTTGCATAATAATCTCTCTTTGATCAATATATATATATATATATATATATATATATATATATATATATTAATATATATATATATATATATATAAATATTATATATATAGTATATAATATATATAATATAGTATATATATATAATATAGTATATATATTATATATATATAGTATATATATAATGTATAGAGTTAAATAGACTTTATTATAAAAAAAACAAAGTAACAAATAGAAAAACAAAAAACATATAATTTATGAATAAAATAAATTTTCTTCCGTATTGATCTTGTTCAATCAATCATACACCAAAAGTAAAACCTGACCCAATCATTCTAATTCTGTTATAAAAATAAATATAAATTGAGTAGAAAATAATGTATATAAAGGCGAATTAACTATATAAATAATTAGCCTTATATGGTTGTGTAAGAAAGCAAATTGTGGTTGATATGGTATAGCTTAAAAATCAGACCACTTAGGAATATAAGATTTATAATTCTAAATTATAAGTAGTATATATTAGTGATATTATAAATTTTATCATTAAATTTATTTTTGTTCATAATTCATAATGATTATTATATAGACCTATTTTTTGCGCCTATTAGATAATTATATGCTCTTTTTACTCTTTTAACTAATATTATGTAGAGGTATTTAGTTTAAAGTCTACTATAATAATCTTAAAACTACTGTAACTATACTTAATATCTGAGGCTAGATACTTAGTAAATTATAATATCGAGCATCTGTTATATATGATGGCAAATACTGATACATTGATATCCGTGATTATATAGCCCTACCTATCTAGCATATAACCACACATAATAATCACTTAATAATATTAAAATAATAATAATATAATAATTAAATTATAAAATAAATTAATGAGATAATTTAATAATTAAATTAAATTATTTAATAATATTAATATAATATTAATTAAAATCAATGAATTAATTAAAAGTATGAGTTCAGTAACCGCGATAATTTTTTCAGTGGGACATGCTAGGGTTCATGTTAGATGAATGAAATTTAATAAATGTAGAGAATGAACTTATTTAGAAGTAAGTTAGTGTGAAAGTGATACGAAAGGGTAAATGAGTAGAAAATTAAATGAATATTATAATGTAGTATATTATAGTTCGTATATGGTTTGGTATCATGTTATGGATAAACGTTAAGTATGTAAGTGGATTAGTACGATATTAGGTTAACCTCTATGAAATGTAAAGTGGAGAGTTGTATTAGTATATAAGTGAACTACTTAAGACGGTAGTCATGGGAACACTGATAGAGAAATAAGTAGGAGTTGAGTCGTGATAATATATAGAATGTAGCTGAGAAGGAAGAGAATGTGATAAGTTGGCAGAGGCGAGATATAACGTTAGCTATCAATATAGTTAAATATGGTAGTTAGAAGAAGTGGCGCTAGTGGTTTTTAGTATGGAGGGGCATGGTTGGTTAGGCCATACATACCTGATGGCTCAAGGATGAACACCTTAATCATAATGATCGATTTACTCAATATTGAGTAGTATATGTGGATCCGTACGCGGTTCTCTATGATATCAGACTCTCTATGGATAGTGATTATTTCTTAGTCTTGACGTTAAGGTTCTCACTAATAATATAATGTATAGTATTGAATTATATATATATACAAAGGGTTAGATGGTTTAAGGATAGCCTGGGCTTTCTTTTATTCGTAAACTATTTATTGTCATATTCTCCTACTATTATAATTTATTCTTTTTCCGATGCTGTGTAGTCAAGCAACGCTAAATAGGTGCAGGGCATTGTGCGAGATAGAGAATAAAGTAAAATGGAAATAATAACAACATAAATTGAGGGCTAATAAGAAAAAAATAATGAATGAATATAAAATAAATATAAAATTATAAATAATAATTAATAAATGTAAATATATAATAATAATATATAAAATTATATAATTATATATATATATAATGGTTACTTTTCAGAAGATAATTACAATATTATGACAAATACGTCACTCTTTATCCTCATCTAACTTAGTATAGTATTATATAAATAAAATGCATAATTTGTGAGATAGCATACCAAAAGGAATTACTCTCGATCGATGACAAGTATGTGAGTAGATTATTTATCTCTTCTCATAGTAATATCATGATTAAAAATTATTGCCTCTTGATCACATTTATTCATTTAATTTTACTACTCATCACTACCCCACAGTCATGTGGGAAATAGTGATCTCTGTATAATAATGATAATAAAGAGTGTAATCAATATAATAAAAAAAATTAGTAATATATATAAAGTAATATAGATATATAAAATTAAATTAAATTAATAATAATAATATATAATTAATATAATAAAGATAATATAAATAATTAAATTTATAAAATATAATATATTATTATAAAATTTAAATTATATATATGATATGTTTTAGCTTTCAATTATTTCTATAACCTATTTTCTGTTTCAAATTTTTCTATATCAAATGAAGTAAAGCGTTGAAGCCTTTCTTTGTTGTCCTCCGTTTTAAATCTCTCGAATACGTTGTATGGTGTGAATTTCATAATAAGTAGTTAGATTACTTCTTAGCAGGTCTATGAATTATAGATAAGTAGAAATATTACACAAATTGGTATTAATAACATACAATGACTTTTTGAGATATAATTGTATGAAAAATAGTATCTAAACTGTGGTGCTAATGTATGTATGTATGATTATATATATATATATTATATATAATTGATAATATATTATACAGCAGATATATTAAACGAGATATTTAGGATAACTCTATTGATTGATAAGTTTGACAATACTGTGAATTTTAATGTATTGGCTATTATCTAGAATTTTTGATTACATCTTGCATAAATCAGGGTCATATGATTCGGAATAGGTGCTTAAAGTTTAATTGGTAAATGAAACCAGTAATATTGTGCAAAATAAATATTTATCTCATTTACTATATTTGCAGTGTATATTTTTCGAATAATTCTGAGCAATAGTAATTTGTAGGAATATATATAAATATATAAAATCAAAAAAATAAGGTGGAACAAACATATTCCGTCATTATAATTAGCTCGTCACATTTACTCTAAAGTCCCGTGTCAGCTCCTGAGCGGACCTACCAGAAATAGGTGTGACTTGCGGTAGTGTTCGCGAGCTTCATGGATATTGAGTCGATGAGACTTACTCCTCACATATCGTGATCAAAAAAGTATTCCAGCGTGTCTCGTTTTAAATAGTACTCCACGTCACCTTTTTAATAACGGATAAGTATAAGTGGTCAGATATTTAACTTATTTAAAGCGAATTAAGCTCCTCTGAAAGCAATTGTCGGAGTAGTAGAAAATAGGGAAAAATATAATTAAGTGTAATATTATTAGTTCATATATATATATTTTATTACAATATAATAAGATCTATATTAACTTTTAAGTGTCTTAGAAAGATATTTATTCTAGGAGCTGTTTTTATACTGTTTCATGCATACTTCTTAATAAAACCAATCTAAATCTATATTATATTTGTTGACCATGATGAGTATTAACGATAAATTATGTATTAAAATTGAGTAGTGATGTTTAATTATTAGCGAGATATGGCATATAGCATAATCGTCAAAGTAAGTCCAATAATTGTCATCAATACTTTCAATATATTAATTATGAGTAACCTATCATAGTTTTTGTACTATGCGAAATGAAATATTACAAGAGTTTTGATATAAAAAATTATATATACGTAGAGGGGAGATGAAGAAGATTGGGACACAAAGGATAGGTACTTAATATAAATTTAAATTTATTATATAACTATCAGTTACTGACTATTACTAATACCTCGGATTAGTAGAGTAAAAGAATATATAAATTGTATTTGCTAATTATGGACTTCAAAAGACATCCCAGAATGATAAATATTAAAGTAAAGAAAATTTAAAATAATAATAAAAAAATTTAGATTAGAAATTTACCAACCCTTAGGATATAAAATAATAATATCATTAAGAAAAAATAATTTTAACAGTATAATATATACGCGTTATCTAGCATTTGAAGTATTGATACTTGTTCCGTAATAATATTAGATCAATGATCGGATTTATATATAGCTAAATTTATGACCTATACCTAATTGTTTGATACCATGCTCTTTTAACTCTAAATACATATAAGGTTCTACGTAGTATATTAATTTAATATTCATCTTAAAACTGCGACTATTATAACAGTTAATTTGATCTGTTCGATAAATTACATATTTGATAGATCAGCTGTCATCTAATAAAGTTTCATGAAATATTATAATGAATTTGATGAAACTCAAAGTGTATGATGTATTATTCAAATTTTTAATATCTGCCTCTAACAGAGCCTAACAATTAATCTATAACTCAAAATAATCATCTCCTTTCAGAGAATTACAAAATAATATACAAAGCTAAGTAAATGTGAGAGACTACACAATAATGGAAGCATTTATCAGCCCATTATTACACTGCTTTCCACTAAATTTACCTGCCGGCCTCACTGCACATCAATGTGAATATAGTCAAGTAATGAAAACAAAAAATAAATTTAGTTAGCAGTTTATAGTGAAAATAATTCTATAATCAATTATGTGTTTATAATATCCTCACATAACTTAAACAATCAATATAACATTTGGAATAAATGGTCACACATCTAAAACAGTCATCTTATTTTAAAAAAAATAATAAATAAAAATCTTTCAATATCACTTATTTATAATATCCATTTCATCAATGAACACACAATAATCAAGAAGGTTTAGAGTAGAAAAAAATAGAAACTAGAATACATAATAAAACTAAATCTGAATTATATATATATAATTTATTAATATTATTTATATATATATATATATCTTTTTCCTATCTTAGGTGAAATATCATTTTACTTATTATAGAGCATTAGTATTTTCCCGTTCTGAAATATCTCCAAATGAGAATACTATTACGCTGTTATATCTGAAAAATATAAGTAATTGAGATATATAACATTAACTTCAAAATGTATACACTTGCTTGATACTACTTATTACCTGTCTCATATTATCCATTAGTTCTACTTTAGAAAAAACAAGCTTTCCCTATATTTTAATAGTCACGTTTTTAAATAAACTACCAATTTTATAGCATAGTTAAAATATAAGTCTAAAGTCATATTCCCAGCAACCAATTAGATTATCTATTTATATAAGTATTTATCTAAAAATGATATTTATATAATTTACATAATATATAGTATAAGTTAATGGTTATACTTTAATATGAGAGATATTATAGTTCCTAATTCTATTATGTAATTATTATGTTTAAATTAAAGAATGTTGACTTTGAATCTCATCAAGCTTTATGATATTAAGTACTAGATTAAGTATATAATATAGTGTGCTCCATCATCTCTATGCATTCTTCAAGATGCTAACTTATATTATATGTCAAGCCAATTTTTATAGACTTAGCAGTATCTTAATTTTATTTATTTTGAGTAATTAATTTAAATTATTCAATTTAATTATGGTAATGTGTCAGAGGCATAGAACTTATCTCTTATTGGTTTTACCCAGAAATCTGACTTAAAATAATTAATATATAATATTAACTGAACTTCACAAAACACTATAAGAGTACTGCTGTTATTTAAGTTTATTAGTATATATACATAAAGCTGATATATCGATATAAAATATATACGTGTTTTTATATATAGATAAATTTACTACAATTAATTCACTACTACTTCAATAATAATGATCATTAGTCTAATACCTCTAATTATATCATAAATTACAAATATTAATATTGAATATTGTATCTTATAGTAGGATGTAAGTTCTAATTATAATCTATGCAAGAACTTATTCTATATCTAATAATACTTATCATATATGAACTATAAGTATATGCATAATCATACTTCATATGATTTCTAACTGTTAGCTAACAATGACGCGATCGCAGCAATGAAATTAACCTATAATGTATAGATTGCCTAATCACACTATATTTCACTGCTTATTACTGATATAACAATTATTAAACACCCTTAATTAACTAATAAACCTAGAGATATTGTTAATTATAACCCTACAAACGTAAAGCGTCGATATAAATATTGATTATTGCTACCCAGCCTGATTACGGTATAGCGATTAAGCATGACCTTCTGAGGTGTACGAGCTTTCCATGGACTTCCTTCATTCTCGCAATCAGATACATACACTCACTATAATGGTGGAACAGAGATGTATATTACAAAATATTCAGGAAGGTGAGCAGCAGGAGACACGAAAAGGAGTTTAGTAACTTGAGATTATGGTGAATAACTCCTTTTTCATATTTTAGCATAATTATCTAATGAACAAGATCACTCAGAGGAGTGATGTTTAGTAAATCATAGTAAATTCAAAGTGACAGTAGCAAATTCCTCTCTATACACAAAAGATAGCAGTTCCTTTATTTGAACGCGCTTCAGCATGATGACGGTCCGAAAGTAAATTATGACTTTACACATGTTGAAATCATTATTTAAATATTTAGTAACAACTCTTCCTATCACTACTGCCAGCTTGCGCTGATACATGGGCACAGCGAGAACATACTTATAAAGTACTTGGTGGTGCTACCTAAGGATTGTTCTAATTGATATAGCGGCAACTAAGGTTAGCGTAATGGTAGACTTATTTATTAATTTTGAGCAGCTAATCTTATGGTTGAGAATATGGGTAATACTGACATCTATCTAGGTTCTTAAATGGAAAAAAACTAGACACTATGGTGAGTACAGATGCAGAATTACCACGGAGAATCGAACAAGCTTTAAATAAGTTTTACTTCGTGAAGGATTGTGGCTGTAAAGATTTACATTACAACAGCGCAGTTTTTGATCTATAATTTTCAATATATATAATTAACTATAAAATCACTCTAATATGTTTATCATCTGTTTATTAAAATATATGATCTGATTATATTAGATTCTTTTATATAATAACCATTCATCTTATATCGCTGAAGTCCCATGCACCAGTTGGATAGCGAAAGAGAACGTGCGGTTGAGGTACGTGCGCTTCTATAGAACGCGATCAACCAGTTTTAAAAATGTTTGAATAGATACAAAATGGTAGTATTTAATTTTAGATATTAGATAATAGAAAAATTACAGTATTTTTAGCAGTAGTAAATATTAAGTGGTAGTGCGCTAGCGGACTACGTTTCTTCGAGGTGCGGAGGTGCGCTAGCGAGAAAATTTCTTTCAACCATAATTATATAGAGCTTGCTGGGAGTGCCCATCACTATTTATATCAAGATAATAATCATTATTAATTATTAATACCATAATTACAACACAAAAATAAATTTTTAAATTTTAATAAGTATTTCACTAATTTTATGTACCAAATTAGAACACAGGTAAAGTAAATATACACTAATAATTATTATTTTTTATTTACACAAACTCCAATGAGAAAATTAATTATTATATTCTATGCATCGATATTAAGATATTCGTCATATATCTTTTACTATACAAAAATTTTGTTTTTGAATGTAAAGAGTTCTAACACTTAAATCTATGTTTTAACATTTTCACTATTTTACTATTTATATTAAAAAAACAACATTTTGGTAACAGTCCTTCGCTTTACTTATTTACATTTTCGACTAAGTTTTCTTTGATATCCCTAACGCCATCTATATTAATTTCGTTTAATGCTCAGGAATATTTGTTGATACTTTACCGGAACCCTTGAGGCCATTGCTTCTAAAGCTGCCAATCCAAAATTTGTCCATAATGATAGTAATAGTTTTTATTACATCTACCGCTACGATTTTTTTGTTCGAAGAAACATTAATCAATTTTTATATACATTACAAAACTTAGCTTTAGTTATTTGCATTTTCGACTAAGATTTTCTCTCTTTTTAGAAGTTTACATTATATATTGTGCATAAATGACGTATATTTACATTAAAATTATATATTTAATTTACAAATCTTAATTAGTCTATAATATATTTTAATTATATTATTGTATTAACTTTAAAATAATAATCTTATTATGAATTTATAAATATTTGCAATTTCTATAAATTCTTTAAGTTTTAACGAGATTTAATTTATATAATAAATTTCTCAACATTTTCATTATAAATTTCTAAATTTCTTAATAATAAATTATAAAATTCTAAATCAAATCTCGACAATTACCTCTGTAAAGGTACATTTTATTTTTGAAAGGTAAGTAGAACTTTTGACATAGATTAATATAATGTTATAAGAATAATTGCTATTTAGGCCAGTAATAAAAGTTGATAAAATATAAGAAGTCAATCCATTTCCCTCACCTCTACATTATATGTTGAAATCACTTATTATTGTACCACTACTATCTACCTCAGATATATTATTTGTATTTGAATAATAGTTGGTTAGATAGTACCTTATACGGTTACATTTGAAACTATTATCAAATATCTTTATGCAGTGAATTATCTAGCGTAATACGATACTTTTTATTTAATAGTCACTTAGACAAAGGTACATTAAATCGAGGTAGTTATTATGCCTTATATATGATTGATTTAAGTTTTCTTAGACCTCTATTTTTCCCGGTCTCGGTTTTACGATTATTTTACATTTGACTATGTTTTGTTATCCCACCAAAATACAAAAATTTTTTTTTGCTACCAAGGATATTTTATTAAAAAATAAACTGGTAATAACTATTATAGTTTTAATTAATTGGGCATTAATGTTTCTTTTTTCTAAAATATATTTAATTAGTCTACTAAATAATATAATTGATTGGAAAAAATGTTTTATATTTAGTTTAATATATATTTATTTGTTTAAAAAATAATAAAAAATTAGTGAAAATTTTTGGCAACTACTACTCGAAAAATGGCCTAAAATAATTGAAAACACTTTTAAAGAATAGAACTAGTATTAATTATACATAATCCATATCCTATTCCTTAATATTGTAGTGGTCATAAGTGAGTCTACACTCAACAACCTACTCACAAGCTGTAAGCAAATACCATTCATAAAAATTCCAACTAAACCCATAACCTCGATTAATACTATAAAGTAATCTAGTTTACAATAACATATCTAATGTCAAGTTCTTTCACTTAATTTTCTAGTTTGTCTCCGTTAGTTTTATATTTAGGATGCCTCTCCCATCACATGTGTCTAACTTATAAAACAAATTTATTTGACCAAGATTATATTCAGTAATTTTATATTAGTTAATATATATACAAATATATTTACCTTGAAACAAATGATTGTATCTCTCCTATTACACGTAAATAATACCTTTTAATACAATAATAAACTATTATCATAACTCTTCAGTACCGCATCTACCTTAGCTTTCATAATATTTTAGTCTTTCTCCTCATTAATGAATTCATTATCTCTATTTTTCAATCCTTTTTATCATATCTCATCCTAACTAGAATATAATACATTATCGTATCTAATATAAAGGTAGCCCAAATCTTATGTCCTATCAATACTTCCTATAAATAATATATTATAGGTCAAGAAATTTCATGAGCTTATTCTATAGATCTTTATCATAGTTTATAATAACTACACTGAGGCTCATCTTATGTATAATTTGGTAAATGCATTTGAGTGAGGCTTATGTATATTACTATCCTTATATTATTGAGCAATCTATTGCTTTATTTATTCTACTGGTCATATTCAGGCTTAACTTTATAGATTCACAGCATGAGAATGAGGGAGGTGATTACTTAGTTTATAATCAATAGTAACTTAACATACTTATTATGGGATACCACAGACTCAAGCCAATTACCATTCATATCGCAATATCTTGGTTATATATTATATTTTTATATATTAAGTTAACGATTGACTAAATATATGAATATGCAAAGATAGACATTTATAATATCTATTGAAGATTCATAAGGAGAAGTAACGTCAGTATTTACTCAAGATCTGTTTTAAATCTTTAAACATCCATCATGTAGATACTATTATGACTTAGGGAGGTAGCCATTTTGCTATCATCTGCTAATAATCTTAGAAACTCCTTACACGTATAATTTAAAGACCCTTACTAGTATACTTATAATTACATTTATATTAGCATACATATTAATATATAGGTTAGTAATAATAGTTATATGGGCTAAAGCCCCAGCACTTTAAACCAAATTAGTGTATGAGTAATCATACTAACTATTCTCTGTTTTCATCTCATATCTGATGAATGACTTATCTACACATACCACTATATCTTTATATAATACCTATTCATATTCGCTATTATATATATATATATTATCCTCAACCACAATAGCACATGCTAATTAAAAATATATCATTTTATGCCTCACAACCTTAATGTGGGGAATTAGTTATCAATAAGGCCTATTTGACTGAAGTTCATAATATAACTTAGTAATAACTACTAATATATTTTATAATTATATTATTTTAACTATGGATCTTCACTCAGTCAGTATACTTATGCAATACCTGAACAGTTAATATAATCCCATAAATATCTAAATAGTTAATGTCCCATAATGATCTTTCTTTTCTAAAGCTATTAATACGAGTTCTAGTGTTCGAAAATGGTAATCTTGGACTTTAGAATTCTTCTCATATTTATGTGACACTTTACAGTAACTAATTTCCATATATAAACTTTTACAACCAGTAGTATATTGTTATACGTATATAGTACTGTAACTGTATCTAATAAATTTACCTATTAACTTATATATATATATATATATACTATAGACTTGTACTGTTTAATAAAAAAAAATACAAATTTAAGCATAATATCATATGCTATTTATA
The DNA here is from genome assembly GCA_015478945.1 of Trachelipus rathkii. Taxonomy (NCBI): domain Eukaryota; kingdom Metazoa; phylum Arthropoda; class Malacostraca; order Isopoda; family Trachelipodidae; genus Trachelipus; species Trachelipus rathkii. The sequence goes on along the minus strand of JABUQX010076723.1, from coordinate 14,272 downwards.
TTGGTAAAAACTTCCCACAAATATTATAATTTCATCAAAAAACGTCAAAAGCACGATAACTACATAATTTAAAAGTTTTTTAAACTCCTATTAGCATTCTACCTAATAATTATAATATATATCACTATAAAAGTAATAAATATGCATAAATTTTAGATATACACTTTTGAGATGTTGTACCCAGGTAAATATATATATATAGTATAATTATAATTATCTTTTATACCTAATTTAGAGAATAATGACTATTTTAGTTCATCATACAAAATAATAATTATTACCTTGCAACATTTAATACATATAATCTTCCTTCAATAAACATTTGTGACAAATGTTAGCACAATCTTTGTCATTATTCATATGAAAACTTATAATATAAATCTTTATAATTCATATAGTATTTAATGCTGCTGATGAAATTCATTAATTTCTACACATATTAATAACTTTATATATATATATAGCTAAAAACTTTTTGGGGTCCTTATTACTATTAACATTAATATAATTCTAGGCCAGCCTGATAATATCTTTATCTTAATCACGCTCGAGGGAGCATCTATTTCCTTTAAGTTCATTCATTCTATATATTTTCCTGATTATTATTATATTTTATACTTCTTTTTCTGCTCGCAGACCATATCTAGATTTATTACATATACTTCTTATACCTATTATACTTATATTTTAATAATTTAAACAAATTCACTAAAAACTTTTTTGATTTAGTAATTTACTCTCATTACATTTATTCCATTTCTAGATATATAAAATAAGAGGCCTATCTTCTTGCCAACGTAAATGGGTTATCTATATATACAATAATATATATAGAATATCTTAAATCCAACTCTCAAATCACATTATACAATCAAAATTTTATTAAATGTATCTAATAAAATAATATTAAATTTTATACATTTAAAAGATATTATAATATCTTTAGTATACCTTATCGAACACTCACTCTATTCAAACTAACTGGTATGAGAATGGCATTAAGTTACTTATTTGAAGTACTTTTTGTACAAATCTATATTAAACTATTTATGTAGAAATCTTAAGATCTTTCCTTATTTTTTATACCTTATACATATTATTTTTTGACCTCATAGGATCATAATTACTACATATCCATATATATCGTTATATAACATCTAATTATTTATGTTGAGTTTCAAAGACTAATGATTGGAAGAAGAGTTATTGTGCAGAACACACGATATCACTGAACTCACGAACTCACATTTTGCACCAACACCAAACTACGTCAAAAGTAGATTATTCTCTAATGAGATGGATGTGGGGAGATTGAAGTAGTTGGGGGGACTTAGAAGAGGTATCGTGATTAATAGACTCAGAATGCTGAATAAAAGATCATGGGAAGAAGTGAGATGCAAGAGCGCAGAAGCACCATTAAGAGTGTGTATTATCTAAAAAGTGTGCAAATGTTATGGACTAGAGATTTGGAGAGAATATTCTTGGCCAAGAAATATGTAAGTTCAGCTATCAGAAAAATCATGAGACAGCATAATATGATGAACAGGATAGAGTGCAGGAGAGAAATGTCGATTAAACGAGCATCGCTTGTCTGCGGTGTGAACAGATAAATAGAGAGAATACTTCGTAGGGCAAGAGGCGCATAAAGACAATGAAGATATTAAGAGATAATAATTATAGTATGAGATACAGATTATTAATAATTCATAAATGAATAATACTATAAGGGGTTATGTTTATTAATAAATAATTCTATTAAGGCAGAGCAACTATGCCAAAATAATGTATTATAGTAATAAAATTGATAATCGCGAAAATATGAAAAATAGTATATATAGACACTTTCAACTGCAGATTCAATTAATAAATAGTCAAATGAGAGATGGCAGATCAATTTATAATTATATGTCACTCAATAGGAATATGTTTAATTTTAATGATTGATAATCACTATGAGAAGTTTTTTATATTAAGCGAGTCATTTATATATAATAATTTATATAAAGATATATGAAATTAAGGACTAATATAGGTCCTAATTAAAATTTGATGGAAATTTGAGTATGTATAAAGTTTCAGGATAAAGTGATAGTACTGGTTCAACATTTTCAATGCTTAATTTTTGAGCTTATTTAAGTTTGATTATCTTGAGAGTGAAAAGATTAGATAATGTAATTATATTTATCTAGAGAGACTAAAGTTTTATAGTATTCCGATTTAACTAAAATAAGACTTGATAAGAATTCTGAATTTGTAACACGTAAAAATGAATATTAGAGAGTAGTCTATAGAAAGCGGTGGAACTCACCTATCTAAATTTGTAATTAATTAATAGTCCATAAGTAAATAAGCCCTTGAGTCAGTACCTACTGACTGGTCAATCAATCTGATAAGATAATATTTTATAAACTAATTATTTATACTTTATTTATATTCTATAGATATAAATAGTATTCAGTAGAGAATTAGTTAGCAAATAAAGTAGAATTCATATTAGTACTAAATAAGCTCGAATCTATGATAATTAATAACATCTTTGGCCGGTGAGGTTACCGAATATCAAGATATGATATATAGTGTTACAAACAGCGCATTGAATAGTATTGTATTAGTTAGCATATTTATATTATATTATGTTGAAAATGAAGGTTTAAAGCGATATTGTTTATAACATTTTGGGGAACTTTGCAGTTATTATAATGTAGTAGTAGAGAAGATGTTGGAAACTTTTTAAAAGTTACTCTATATCATACTTTTATCTGGTTGTAACTAAATTAAATTATCTATATATTATAGTTATTATTAAAAAGGTATTTCATTGATTTAAAAGACACACTAATAATACCACTTAAGAAGATTAACAAGAGTTATTATTTGTGAGGAATCTGTACCCTAGCTCAATACTGAGGGTTTCATAGAAGGGTATTGATAACCATGGTCAAGTAATAATCATATTGTTGATTGATGCAAGGTGGCTTGAATCCGCGCTATTCATACTGTGTTTATTTAGTGTACATTTATAGTCGAATATTACATTACTCTTTTCCTATTTATATCTTTTCTTTAATAGAAAAGTGGCGCATCCATAAGCTTCACTCTTAGAACTATATGACTAGAATCCAGTAGTATAATTTACGCTTATCTTATTTTCTCTATACAGACCAATTATAAGGCTAAGAAGAGAGATATGCTTTTGTTATATGATATGGCTAGACGCTCTATAAACACTCCAATTTATATCTAATAATGTCTAAGATATCACTGTATAATAGATATAAGCAAAGTAGTGATGCTTCACTAATGGCTAGGGTGGCAGTAGCTGTGATCACCTTTCATTATTTGTTTCATATCATTATTAAAGAGTTCTTGAGGTTTTTGTCGGGAAAAGTAGAAAAACTTACATTAAAGTTCACGTTACTCTATTTTCCACCGTTTATATCTCGAAGAATTCCTTTATAGTTTATATTTCTTTTTACATGTGGAATATTATGTGATAAGTAATAAGTATAGTGTTATTAGTCACCCCAGCATTAAATGGCTCTGCAAAGTATGGCGGAGAGGCATGAGTCCACTAGTGTGGTTGATGAACTAGATCATAGTATATATATATATAATATATGTATATTAATAATTGTAATTTTTAATTATCTCTTCAGTGTTTTATAGTATATTATTATATATATATTTATATAGATCAAAAACCTTACAAAGAACTTAATAATCAAAAGTGGCCTATCCAGTATAATATCAGTTTACTATAGTTACCAGTGTGCGGGATAAAGTAATGATTATTAATGATATATAATGATTACATATAAATAGATCTTGATTAAAACTTCCCTTATTGGTATTATGTTTATATAGTGAGTCAATTATAAGAGTATGCTAAGTGAGCAAATTAGAATTTTATTATTTACCTATTAGGTTAAATATAGAGTGTTTAAAGTTCTTCCACCTAGTGAGTAATATCTACACAAAATAAATATTTATACTTAATCGATATGAAATAGGTTGTATAGAATTGGTCTGTGAGTCGAGGTGGAACGGCTAAAGGAAGAAAAGATTTAGGTTGTGATTATTATTAAAGTAATTATTTAGAATAATATAATAATAGTTAAGTAAGTAAATCATATAGCAGGTTTCTCTGTCGTAAATCAAGGAATACGTATAGACTATATATAAGATGCTGCATTTTAAATATATAAAAAGTCTATAGGCAATGTTGTATTAGTAATCTTAAAGAGCAAGGAAGTGAATAATGTAAGTTAAAACTATATAATATATTATAGCTTAATGTTATGAGTATATATATATATATAGTCTATAACCATATTAATAACGCAGTATTGTGGCACAGTTTGGCCGCCCGTCTATTATTTATAAATAGTAAATAAGACTTCAATAAAATGATATGCTAGAAGAGTAGATTTGTAACCGTAGAGCGAACAAATAGTTAATTAATTATTCTTGAATAATAGAAGGTTAAGGATAAGAGCTATGAAGGGAGGCTGAAGGAGATAACGAAATATAGAGATATGACTACAATGATTAACTGAGAGACACAAGCTAGATTATACTTCAATAGTAGTGACATTTAGTATACATTATAAGTTCATAATAATAATATATCAATATAATAAAATTTAACTATCTATTGATCAATTACACAGTAGATGAATCAAATAAAATACTCTTAAGTAGCTATAATGATAATAGCATACGTGAGTAACGGTTAAGAAATTCCGTTGATTGTCATAGAGGAGAGAACCTATTAACAGATCCAACAAGGACTGGAAGAATTGACATATCTTAATTATAAGATAAGCATCACATTCCGCTATTGCCTATCTTATATATATTAGTAATATATAATAGTATAAGAAAGCTAATTACATTTCACGCAATAGGTAGTATAGTTTGTTAAATTAGTTAGAATTAGGTTTGCCACATAGTATGAGTTATTTAGTGGAGTGTGACCATTGCTAAACATTTAAGAATTAAGTTATTGTGAACTATGGGAGATTAATATGGATGAAGGTTGGGTTAATCTAAATAGTAATTAATAATTTATAGCTCTAACTGAAAGTATCCATAATAATGTACTGGTTTTAGTTATATAGTAAGTTAGTTATTAATGTATATTATAATATATATATAGCATAACTTAGCAATTGGTAAGTAAACTCACAAAACTCTAGATAATCTTATATTATATATATACTATAGTATTAATATAGCTATAGTATTTGATAAAATAAATTATAACTATATAAATTATAATTTATTTTTTTTTATTATTTATATAATTTTTTATGTTGAATAAAGCAGATATGGTAGAGTATTATTATTATTATAACTATATATAGATTTATATAATAATAGTATAATAGGAATTTGACAAGCACTAGGTGCTGTTATGTGGATTTGTACAGTGAGAAGCTTAATCGTGGGTATTTAGTGGTTGACTTGAGGTGAAACAGTTATCTCTATATATATAGATTAAGGCTACTACTATATGTATGGTGCATTATTACATTATTACTGTGTGAATTGCTCCATTATATGATTAATCGATGTTCTAGATGTGGATCTTGAGTGTACTTCATCCGTCCGAAAGACATTTTCACTAAGTGCCCAAGTTATTTAAGTACCAAAACCAAGCACAACCCAAGTTTTTTGTCCACTCGACTTGCACAATATGAGGAGAGAAAGGAGCTTCTATTTATATGAATTGTTCGCTAGTCACACACGATGGGTCATATATCATATAAAACGCTATAACGCTAATGCTTTTTTGTATATTTCAGACATCAAAGCACTCGGTCAAGCAAAGCATACTTGTACTTTAATACATTATATTATAAAAAGAAAGGAATAATATACACAAAATTATTATAATAATAATAATAAAATTTATATATAGAAATATATATAAAAGACTTAGAAAATAAAGCTAATTAAGAATCAAATGAAAATAATGATTGTAAAAAACATAAATAATATATACTTGAAAATCATAAGTCAATTATTATTAGATAGTATCTAAATAATATGTCAAGAAATAAGAAAATTATAATAATCATATTTATAATAATTTTCCATATATGTCCTATATTATTATTATATCTCATTACTATTATATTATAATATCATATAATATTAAAGATAATATATGTACCACATATAATGAATAATAGATGAAGATATATAACAATCAAAAATATAATAATGATAATAATCATAATTGATCATTAATTGGCACATGAATAAAGTAAATAATAGGAAACAATAAAATATATATTTACATAATGGTGACAATAAATTAAATATTATTTACTAAAATTAAGTAAAACATAATGATATTAGATATAATTATCATATTAGTCCAATAGCAGTCAGTCGTAGCGGAACAGAGATCAGGTCGAGGAGTACGTAGGTCGGAAGTGTCGTGTATGTCGCTGCAATTTGTACTCCGGTATCCTAGTGTGAAGGTACACGGGAGACTGCGAGATTCTCGAAGAAACTAGTGCACAGGTCGAGAGTCGAGATATCGAGTACTGTGGAGGACAGAAAAGTGCCATTGTGATTCAGGGTGGAGTCGAGGGTCGAGAGCTCGAGTCGAAAAGTAGAGAAACCTCAATTTAGTTTAATTCAAATATTTTTATTATAGTAAATTATTTGAAGTTATTTATTATTGTAATAATTGTAGATTTATTCTTTTATACTCATTAGCATTTCTATCATAGAACTATCACTCTGAATTTTCGGCAGATTCATCATTACCTACATCTATAAATGGTATCCATTATATTATCAATTATTGCACTTTTCGCTTTCTTTATTACATAGAGGATAAGTTAATTTTTTAATTATATTAATATTACGATTATATTATATATTGAGAAGAATGTTATCATCGATTCATTATTTCACGAGCATATTCAAACTATTCAATTATTCTTAATAAGTTTTATTTGTAGCAAATTTAATTGTCGCTTATAAAAGAATTCTTTAGAAATAAAGTTGAATACGAGAGGATGATTAGTGGAAAGATATATTTACATAGATTTCCCACGCGTTTCGTCTCTCTAGTCTTGAGACATATTGTTCAAGGAGTTGGAGCTAGATTTCTTAGTGAAGGTAGTATGAGCTTCTAAATTAATAAGAAATAATACATTTTCCTCTGCAGTTAATCTTCAAATTTGAATGAATTACCCATTACATTGGCTTCTTCTACTCATCAAAAATTTAATCCTTTCAGTGTTTCCAAATGTTTTTGAATGTAGAGGAAGGTATATTCAGGCTTAAAAGAAAAAGTAGTTCAAAGAAATCAGTTCTACTGACTTTTAGGCAAGTGAAATATGTCTAATACATCTCCGGTATTTTGATTCTGTAATAAGTATACAAAAAGTATAATAGAATAAAATTAGAATTTTGATGATGATTCTATAGAGAGAAGACATGTAGAAGATGTTTGATATGCCCTGTGCGAGAAAAAAACAAATCGTATAGTGATGGTAAGGAGTCTTCAATATGTGAATTGTCAAACAATATAGTTACAAGCTTCTATAAAGTCTCAGAAAAACACCTAGTTTAAGATGCATTGCGATAGCACAGGTGTCACCCCCGATTTTATAAAAACACAGGAATATATACGTGAACCTTGGCTTTAAAAATGAAATCAGAGAGTTGCAATAGAGAGCATTAATATCGTGAATGATATCTAAAGAGGAAAAGATAGACTTTCGTTCGGTATTTAAGTGGAAAAAATGTTATGCTACTGAGCCTTACACTTCTTGAGCGATATCTTAGAGTTTGTATGATGAATCGAATTAAATTATAAATCGAGGAAATTTGTGCTTCCTATCTTACAATTAATAGAAAATAATAATATGGATGTATCTCATGAAACTATATAAAAGACCAAAGGTACCAAATACACTTCTTGGTCCGATGAAATATTATAACTTGCTATTAATAGTATTTATGATGTATGGTATAATATTGTATTTAAGTATTATAAATATTCCAACGAATCATTGTTCTGAATGATCAGTATCTAGAGATTTATTATTTTCATGTAATAGCACTTCTATATATGCGGCAAATGTTCTCATCAAATAGTTTTCCCAAGTTGAACTAAAGGTAATAGTAATTTAGTTGCTCTGAGAGTAAAATTCTTCTCTCTGTTTACGTTAGATGAGAGGCTATATTCTCTCTGATATAAGTTCAGGTTTCGGGTAAAGTATAATGAGATATCAACACTATATAAGTTTCTATACACTCGCACCCCTAATAAATACTTACATGGAATTTGCCAATCGAATGTTATCTGAGAGGCTCGACAATGAGACCTATGCGCCGTCAGCACAAAGCATTTGATGTATTTTCTGAATAATAATGAAAAAGCAGCAGTGGGATTTTTAAACAACTTTGATGAGGTTTGTGTAAATAGCATTTTCTCTTACTCAATAAGTTTTAGTATGTAAGAGTCAACTACGCCAATCGAACATTCTTTGTCGGAATTTTCTTCTCGATGATAATACTCTTGACTTTGTAGTCAATATGCTTCTATGGTAAAAAATAGTGAGGTTGTTTTTGAGAAGAGACATACTGTTGTATTGTATTATAAAATGATAACTCGATTACTTGAACTAAGGACGTTTAAAACTCTGTTACATGTGTGATCAACTTTTTGAGATAGCCTTATCAGTATACTTTACCAGAAGTTCGCACCCTCAAAGAAAGCTTAGTCAGCAACAATACCATGTGCAAAGTAATGTGGCCAATGTCCATCTCGGGTCGTAACTCTCAAGTTTTGTCGATAATGATGTTAGTCTCATTAAATATTTATAGCGGATGATTTATGATACCAACCAAAGTAGCACACAGATAGTGTCTTGTGATTGCTCATTCAATTGAGTATGAGTGGATATCATTCGCTGGGGAGTGGGAGGTTCATTTGAGTGATCCATTCGTATCAATTATTAATGTTACAATTGAACGTAAACAAGTAGAAACGTTAACGAGAACATTCATATGAAACGAAGAATTAAGTATTGCTAAACAATCAAATCTAGACTACAATAAAGATGCAGCTGAGTATAAGTATTACAGTATTGCGCCTCTAATTTAGCGCATAAGTTGTCATATCGATTACTCTCCTAATGATTGAGAACACTATGAAAAGTTGGCTTATTAAGATATGACGTGGAGATAATTGCTGGTTCTCATACCAATACTTTAATCGATGACACATCATCAGCGATGATTGTATCCCGAGTATGCGCACATAGATATTACAGTTCATATATAAGGTGAATTTTCTCGATTTATTTGTGCTATTTGAAAGCGAACAATCCTATATGATAACATTCACTTTTCAGTATAAAATAGGATCTACTGAAATTTGAGCTTTCTATTGTTAATGATATGGATAACATAAGGAAGAGAATCTAACATAATACTGTCCAAATACCATAATCCTGGTTAGACGTTAAAATCAATTGATCTACTAACTCGCAGTATTACTCGCATAGTTTGCTCAAGATCAGATGTCTTATATCATAAACCGAAGAACTCAAACATCTACAATTCAACGATGCACGGTGGTATACTTTTTCAATAATATATTTTCTCAAAATAAGTAAAGTATGAATCTACATTCTTATTAAAATAGGTGGCAGTTACCACCATTTAGTGATATAATGATTAGTAAAATTGATCTATATAGGCATAAATATATCCTAGAAAGAATTACTCTATAACGCGTTTATCCTATCAAACAACTCAACCAGTCCTCAGTGAAGCTATTTTATTTATCTTTTAAATTACATAGTTAAACTAATACAAAGAAAGAAAGAAAGATAATAATCTTCATTGAAAGTCTGATATGTACCATTGGATCTATATGTTATCCAAAAGTGAATACAATCAAGTCTTTTATACATATGTGAAAAAGAAATACTGGGTTGGAGCTCTTTTTATTTTGTAACCCGAGATATGCTGGATTAAAATGTTTATTAACAACCATGTACTTTTTTATTCAAGCGTATGAAACATTTCTACAAAATTTTTCAATACCGAATTTGGAAGATATTACATTATTCTGTTGTGATATATTCACGCTCTTTAAAATTCAGTTTATCTTTTAAATTATTATAATTAAATGATTGAAACTAGAAAGGATTAAAAAATAGTTTCCACTTAATATAACGGTCTGGATATTCTATCACTCATAAACTGTTGAAAATCTACGTAAGATCTTTGATAAATTATCACATCACTTTTGAATTCAATAACAAGAGAAAACTGTTAGCCTTATGCTATAATTAATTAATCTGACGTATTGTTCTCCTGTTTAATACTCATTAGAGCGTTAGTTATTCAAATAAAGTGTTTGTCCTAATGTGTGCCGGAACTTGACTCATTATATCTTTTAACGAGAATAATTTAACACTATACATATTGACAAAAAGAGAAAGAGCTTTTTGGAGATTTGCTTCCCCCAATTGGGCAAATTGGTATATTTTTGTTATTCTCCAAAAGCAATCGAAAAAATTAAACGTGTTGAAGGACAAAAAAGAAATGTTTTACTCTGTAACTTTGTAAGCTTAATCTGAGTCAGAGTCGAAGATTGCATCGTGATTCCAGTTGACTTAACTCGGAGTCGGAAAAATGTTTTGTTTTAACTTAACTATTATCGAAGTGGGGTTCGAAATTATTTGTTTAAGGGAGTCGGAGCGGAGTCGGAGTCGAAAATCAAATTTGAATTTTAAAGGATTCGGAGTCGGAGTCGGAGTGAAAATATTTTTACGACCCGCACCTGGATTAATATATATATATATATATATCTATATATAATAGTATATATTATATATTATATAATATATATAATAATATTATATATATATATATATTATATTATATATACAGTATATGATATATATATATATATATTATATATAATAATTATTTAAATATAATATATAATATTATATATATTTTAATAATAATATATTATATATTATATAGTATTTAAATTACACTTTACTTAAAAAAAGAATATTTTTAAAAATTGATGCTCAGATTTCTTAAACATAAAGGAGATTGTATTTTTATATAGTTTTATAAAGTATAGAATAGAAGTGTAAAAACAACTTTTGACTCTAGACAAAACGTAGGATTATTGACATACATTATTATATATGATTATTATTATTATTATTAAGTTATTATTATTATTATTATTTTATTATTATTTATTATTATTATTATTAGTAATTATTATTATGTATGTATTATATATATTATGGATTTATGTATATTATTTATTATTATTATTGATTATTATTAGTTATTATATAATTTATTTTGTAGTTTATTTATTAAATATTATGTATTATTATTATAATTATTTTATTTATTATTAGTATTATTAATTATTATTATTATTATTATTGTTATATATTATTATTATTATTTATTATTAAATTATTATTATTATTATATTCATTATTATATTATTGATTATTATATTATTATTTATATTATTTATGGTGTATTATATATTATTATTATTATTATTATTATTATTTATTATTATTATATTATTATTTATTATTACTTATATTATGATGTATTATATTATTAGTTATTATTTTAGTTCTTTCGTATTGTTTATTATTATTACTTTAATTTATCCGATATTGTGAATAGATTTAATAGATATTACGTATGGTCACTACGGAGTGATCGTAGTTTCAAAGTGATAAGGTTTGAGTAGTCAGAGGGGATGTGCTCTGCGGAGATACTACAAGTTATAGACTTTAGTAAGAGGATCAAGAAGGATGATATAATTACTGGTGTAACTTACTAATATATATGATTATATGATATATAATATATATATATATATATATATATATATTGTATATATTAGTAATATATATATATATATATATAGTATAATGTATATATATAATTATATATTATAATAATATATATTAATTTTAATCATTCTTTTGAGTTTATTAAAATCTTTTAATTTTAAAGGTGTCGGCACAGGTCGTAACAGTAGAGTTCATCTTAACCTTAGCGCTCAAATTTTTAGGCAACATACTCAAAAGACTTCCCACTCAGTGTCTTCTAATACTTCAAAGTCGGTGTAAATAATGAGCAACAAGGACTAGTATGAAATAAATTCTTATTTATTTTTTTTTAATGTTCAGATTATACAATTAATATTCAGTATTAACTACGAACATTCAGAATTTTAAATCCTTACTCTGTAAATATTAGTATTTAGTATTGGCTATTTAATTTGTATATTGTTGATTATATAGTATATATCATATATATATTGTAATTATAATATTTTATATATATTATATATGCTTTTTTGATATGTATATATATATATTATATTTATATATATATATACTTTATATATATATATATATATAGTATATATATATATATGATTTAATATATAAATATATATAATATATATTATTATATATATATCTATAATATGATATATATATATTTATATATATAATATATAATATATAATATATTATATATATATATATATCATAAATATATATATATATATATATATATATTAATATATATATATATATATGTAATTATATAATTATATATATATATATATATTAATTATATATATATTTATTATATATAAATATATTTATATTATAATATAATATATATATATATATAATATATATAATATTGTAGTATATATTATATTATATATATATATATATATATATATATATATATATATTTTATATATTATTAGTATATATATATATTATATATATTATATATAATATATATATATATATATATATATTATATATATATTTATAATATATAATATATTATATAATATATATTATATATTGTTGGTGTTGGAATGATTTATTTTTATTATTTTTTTTTTTTAATATTGAAATACTTGTGTAATGAAGGTAAGACACATGGAACATTTGTCTAATTGCACTCGTCTCCCGACCCCCAACCCGTAAGTTGATGGAAAAAATAACAAAATATTGCTTCAACATTGTTTATATAAAAGCATATAAAATTTAAAAAAAAAAAAAAAAAAAAAAAAAAAAAAAAAACATTTGGAGGAAATGGTTTAAAATTAGGAATTTAGATATATAACTTTTTCAGGTCATTTTTTCGACTTTCTTTTGTACGTTTTCTTTTATTTACAGAATATATTAAATTATTTTTATAGTTTTGAATATTCGATGAATAGGCTGGGGTCGCCGAATTGATAGATTGGTTTCACTCATACAGGTCATTTTTTGAATGGCTGGGGTCTATTATTTATATTTACGCTTTAATCAACGTTTTACTCAATGAATTAGTAAAAGCTTTTTTCTAACGATTGAATAATAATAATATATAATATAATTAAGAATAATATATAATAATAAGTAATAATAATAATAATATATAATAATAATAATAGTAATAATAATAATATAATAATAATTAAAAATTAATAATAATAATGAAACTTACCGAAAATATCATCTTATATGATATATATTATATACATATATATATATATATTATGTATATATTATTTATATATGTATATATATATATTATATTATATATAAATATATAATATAATATATTATATATTATATATATATATATATATATTAATTATATATATATTATATATATTATATTTATATATATATATATATTATATATATATTTAATATATATATATATCTTATAACTATTATATTTTATATAGTATATATATATTAGTATATATTATAAATATATATAAGTATATATATATTTTAATAATTCGTTAATAAATTACTTACCAATTAGGCAGTCTGATAAATCTTGTAGAATTTCCCCAACCAAACCTACGAGAAAGCGCAACTTTAGGGCCCCAGCTCTACTACAGCAATTCAGGTTGCATCCGACAGATTGAGAAAGAATTAATTTCTAAGTTTTAATGTTCTTTAAAATTTGTGGGAGGTAATTAATTTCAAATAATATTTATCTTTGCAATCATAAAAGAAAATCATTAGGGAAGTTTGTAGCGAAGAAATATATAATTTAACAAAAACTCTTAATTCAAAATTTTTTAGAATCATACTGTTCAATAAGTATAATTGTGCTTTGATTAGGTTTACGTTTTTTGTCACGTTATGCTCATTTTGCCTATATAGAAGCATTATTTATTTGTTCATGAGTTGGATTGATT
>JABUQX010076722.1:0-23323 GCA_015478945.1 Trachelipus rathkii | reverse complement strand
TATATATTATATATTTATATATATATATTTATATATATATATATATAATATTATATATTAATATTTATACTTAATAAATATAATATTATAATTCATGATTACCACCTCTCCACGGGCAGAGGCCCCCCTTTATCAAAGAAGGCCAAAAAAATAAATAATAAATTAATTAAAAAAATAAAAATTAACAAAAAAGAAAAACAAAATTTAAAATTGGAAATTAAAATCTTCCAAACCCTTGCTTAACGCAATTCACTCAGGTGGGTGCGCGGAACTTAATAGAGGAAGATTGAATATTGCAGGGTTGAAAATAGAATGAAGGCAAGGAGTTCACTAAACAGGACTTGTAGCTGGCAAAGAAAGGAGGTTCACCACAACGAGCTGATCCTGAGTCTCCAAAATAATTCACACAATTTTCATGAGATACAAGGCCACCTCTTGTGTCTACAGCAAGCAGATGGTGGAGGAATGCGAACGAGGTCAGATTTCTACGCACCTGCCCGTGAAATACCTATAGAAAAGAGATAAGGCACCAACGATCACGACGCAGTAAAAGATGGTCAAGGGGGTCAGAAGTATGGACAGTTTATAAGCCTCTAGCCTTCAGCTCCAACTCATCCAAATGCAGGTGGAACCGCATTCCCGCCAAAATGTGGGAACGTAATTCCATACAGAGGCGAAAAAAGACTTTATATAACTGGAGTTAGATGCATATAATAATATAATATATATATATATATATATATCATATAATATACTACTATAATAATATATATATATATATATATACTATATATATATAATATAATATATATATATATATATATAGTAATATAATATATTATATATATATAATATATACTATGCTCGACAACTCAGTATATATAAAGGTCTTATTCGCCCCGATATGGAATACTGTTCCCACCATTGGCGTGGATTTCCGGTTCCACCCTGCTTGTGGATACGAGTGAAGCTAAGGCCTAAGAGGCTTATAAACTGTCCCATTACTTTCTGATCTTTTGACCTCTTTATCTGCGTCGTACGTTGGTTCGCACCTATATCTCTTTTCTATAGGGTATGTATATTCCAACGGCAGGGTGCTCAGAGAGCAATTGACCGTCTCGCATTCCTCCACCACTGCTTCGCCCTGTAACACACAGAGGTGCCTTGTGTTATCTCATTTGAAAATTGTGTGAAATATTGAGGACTCAAGATTCACTCCGTTGTGTGTTACCTCCGCTTCTTTCCAGCACATCTGTTTAGTGTGAAACTCCTTGCCTTATTCTATTTCCCTGAAGTATTCAATCTTCCTCTATTACTGTGTCTGCGCCCACCTGGGAATTGCGTTCACGAGCAAGGGTGTTTTCATTACTTAACTTCATTTCTTATAACTTTGTCAGTCAAGGTGTTATTTTTTTTATTTTATTTCTTTATTACTCAAATTTTTTTTGCCGGTGATTTTGAAAAGGGGCCCTGCCCGTGAGTGAGGCGGTGGTATCATGTAATATATATAATATATGTAGTTGTGTGTGTGTGTGTATGTCGTGGGACTCCTACACTCGGGCTGCTGCGGGCTTAGCCTGAGTTATCATAATAGAAACGATCGATCATCGTCTACAAATTTAGTAAAGTTAAGACACTCTAAAATTCTCTTTTTGTTTAAGCAAATTCCTGGACTTATTTTAGAAAATAAGCTTACATGAAGCATTCATTTGTTTTTAGAAATGCATTTATTAAAAAAAATTAACAGGACACAAACCCAAATAATGACAACTATACTGACTCTCAAACATACTCACACTCCTATCAACAAGCCCTTCCACTCGCACACAACTAAACCAAGACGCCCAAGCAGTAGAGAAAAACAACACGAAACACGGCCCACACTCACCCACATATTACACAACCACCCACCCTCACAATACAACTCATCCGACTAACATATAATCATAAAAAAGAAAACAGCCTCAACACACCACTTTCAGCAATACTTCAACAACGTACATCACCAAAACAAAAACTCAGATAAACCTACCTACGCCATCAAACAACAATACCGACCCCATCATACAACAATACCAACTAACAACTATAAAAACAACACAACTACACCTCAAAAGCTAACCCCACTAACTCACTCATCAACAATATCACCAACTAAAACCACAACAACTCACTCACACCCAACCAACCTTAACCCCAACACACTAACGTCACACCCACTCACTATACAAAAATAACACCCATACCCAGCAAACCTAAATCCAAACACACCCGCCACCCTCTACAAAGCTAATATTAAACACATCCAGTATTACCGAAAAACACCCTTATAATAACTTACAAATCACTACAATCATACGAAACAGACCAGAGAGTAAACTCTACACAGCAGCAACACACACGCACAGAACGAACCACACCAGAGCAACGAAAAAAGACACACAGACGACACCCTAAGCAGACCACGAACCACCACAGAACCCACCGAGACCAACAGCACCGACACAGAAATTTAGGATATACAAGTCAACGGGACGAAAAACGACGTCAATCTTGCGATAGAGATAAAAAAGATATCACCGATTGGAAACCGTCAACCTTAAACTTTAATCCATCTAATATCACTAAATTGTAGCTAATCTGAGGGGACCTACTAACTACTCAAACCAACGATGATAACACATACATAAACCAGCCCCCCGCCACCATCATATAGCCCTCACTAACCACTCCATCAAACCACACTAAGATCCAACCGACTCAACACCCAACCTAGTAAAACACCATAAATACAAATAACGTACCAATGACAAAATCCAAAACAATCAGCAAAACAACAACCCCCCCAAAACCGCAACAATCCCACACACTCCACACAGCTATATATCACAAACTAAACTCACTAATTCACACAAACAACTACCCCCAAATCATAATCAAATATATCAACCCTACAGTATCACTCACTCCACCACAACCGCCACTCACTCATACATACCCACAAAACACACCCTACCTATACATATATAGTAACCCATGAAACCACTAAATACAAACACATATAAAATACCATAACTAACCACAAATATATAACCACACACTAGTACATAACATAAAACAGTACACAATAACCATAATAACTCACTAAACTCACACCCATCACCCCCTAGCATCAACCACAACTACCAAACTATACTAACTCAATAAACTCACTATATAATAAACTCACACTCTCACACCAAAAAACAATAAAATACAACCCCCAAATCTATTCCTTACACACACTCACTCAAAATACCCCGCACCAACCAACCACACACATAGCCCCACCTCAACCACCAAATAAACTCAACCTACGCCACATTCCAACACAAACACAAATCAACAACAATAAATCACGCACTTAAGCCATTACATAGGCACACAACACCTATATATATACCTCCCAAACAACAAAAACAAATAAAAATAATCTCCACAACATGAACACACAAAATCACTCAGCAACTAATACTCACACAACCCACTCAACGAATTAAAAACAACACAAATATACTAAACTACCACACCGAATAAACTAATCCTACTACACAAACCAAACTCAACTATATATATATGACCCCAAACACTACTAAAAACTAACCAACTCTCACATCCTCAACCACATATTAACATCCATCACTCAAAACCCCCCACCCTCCACTTCCCCTAAAAACACACCCAACACATATATCAAACCCCACCTATACTACACTAACAATCAACTCACAAACTCAATCACTATAAACAAAAAAATATATTAACATCTACCACAAATATATGCTCTACACTACATTTCACTACTTTCTACAAAGATTCACAAAAAACTAACCCACACTGCAACCTACAGTCACCAATAAAAACTAACACTCACCACTCCTAAAGTCATAGAAACGAAGCAACACTGAACAAGCTGCAACAACTGACATAAAACAACAGAAGACTCCAGCATCAAAGCACCAAACACATCACTAGCACATACTTATTAACTATGTAGATATCAACAGAAAACACGTAGACGGCACAAAAGCAATCACAATACACACATCAAACTAATAAATAATCTAGAACGACCAAACACACACCACAACTAATTTCATCCTTCAAAACAATACCAAATGATTAGACATTTAAAAACAACAACCCAACCCCGAACTTAAACTTATTGCACCAGCACCAAAACTCCAGTATTCCCGATACCCACACATCAACAGCTACACACCAAAACCACACACCAACCACAACACACGCAAGCATACCACAAACTACGACTCAATCCATAATATACTCACCAAACAAACCCACTACATATATACACACTTACACCACATCACTCTATATACACAACTCACCCAATACTTCACCCACACACACGAATAAAACACACCTACAACCACAACGAAAAAACACAACAACAAAACCAATAATATAACATCACCACATCCTAATAAATAACTCACCTAACTACCATCCCACACCTATACTAGTATCACTCCTACATACCACAATCACTAAATCTCATAATAAAACTCAACCAATCACATACTACTCATACTACCAATAATACCATCACTCCCTATACTCACAAAAACAAACCTAAACCACCACCACAACGTCTCACTCACACTCACTAGTATACTACTAATACAACACAACTAACTCACTCACACATAGCAACAAATACTCACCTCACTCACTAATACCCATACAACATATTTACTCCTCACACACATATACACCCACCTACCATACATCAAATACACAAACCCCACATATAATACCTCACCCAACCTCAATCCAAAACTCAACATATACCTCACTCCTATATATATATATAACACATACCTCATAATATACTCAAATAACAATAAACATACCCTCACCAACTATACCTACAAAAAACCCCACAACAACAAACCACAACGAACCACAAACACACACCACACCACAACCAATCATAACACCATAAATACACTAAAACTAACAAAAACACAACCAAAACATTACAAACCTCTATATCACCATACACCACTACCACATAAAATACAAACCAAAAACAAAACATATATACGTATATATACATACCCATATAAACATAATAACATAACCACACACATACACCATAAAATCACCTTCTATACACCCATCAATACATCAGTAAACTCACTAAAGAAGACACCCAACATCCAAAACCTACCACCAACAAACACCAACAACATACTCTCACACGCTACACATAATAGCCTCTGAACCACATCCACTAATACCAACCCACTCAACAATTAAATATCCTCAAAAAACAAAAAAAACACCGCCTCCCCTCACCAATACAAACCTCACCCCTCATCAACCTAAAACAGCCTCATACCACCTAACTCACAAACAATATAACCTATAATAAAACATACTCCTCACACATACTAACCCCAACCATAACTACTACTCAATAAACACAAAAACTACCTGAAACAACCAACAAATACAAAACTACTACCAAAAAAATACTACCCTAAATAAAATCAATAACAACACCCTATCAACCAAACAATACTAGCAACACACCACCATAAACCCAACACAGAAACCACTAACACAAAAAACCCATAAATAACCAAACTATATAAACTCACCCACTACCAACAACAACAGTAATAACACAAACGCCTCACAAATCAACACACACCTAATAAACCAAAATAACCATAACTAAACACAGAATATGAGACTAACCTACCACCCCAATATATGTAACAAACTCACACTCAAATATACACCATAATATATAGCAAACTTATCATACTAAGAACAAACTCACAAGCTAAAACAACTAAACTAACAAACATAAATATCACTAATCACATCAGTCACATAGCGCAGAGTCAGTCTGCACTCCACTCACAAAAACCCCCACAACACATATAACCCACAAACAAACCCATAAATATCTAACTACAAATCCCAAATACAACAATGACCATACACCTATATACATACCACCAACACAACACTATAAATATATATATATATAAATTACTACCCCCAAAATATACACCCTGTAATAAACAACAACATCCCACATCCTCAAAACAACACAACATATACACTCTGACCAAAAACCCACCACTATAAAAGGCACATCCTATCCTCACCATAACAACTAACTATAATCACCGTAGACTCAAACCTAATAAACTAAAAACAACCTACCCATCTCTCATAAAACACCTCAACCCGAACCACCTCCTCAACCTTAAAACCAATAACCAAATACTACCCCACTACCAAACAATCACATCCAGACCAAAAAAATCTCACACCACCACATATCCATACCCTACAATATAACCTCATATACACTCACTATATACACAACACCTTAACATCATAACTCAGTACAAAAATAACAACTAATAACTCACTCACTAACCACATATACACAACAATACCTATCAAAACATCACCCAACCACCGACATACACCTCCAAAACACGAAACACACCCCACCCATAACACTAACATCACCCACAACCTAATACACACTCACAAACAATCAATACATAACCATCACTACAAAGCCATAACCGTCCAATAATACACCTCACACAATCATACCTAACTAAACAACTACTAACCACACTCACACACTCCCTAATTTTAATATATATAGCGTTGAATCACTCTCCTCCAAACCCACCCACACTCGAACACCAACATCAAAACCCGGCCAACAACCATATCATATAACTCTCCACTCACCAAACAGGAAAGACACAACCAAACAACAACACCAACAAAACACACAGCCAGCCAAAACTACTTACACAACACACAATGAAAATCTCTAACAACTACAACACAACCAACAACCACAACCCAAGCTTTCAGAGAAACACCATAAACTCCCCACCTCCTACTCACACCACCTAAAATATTAAAGGGATGATGTTAAACGAAGAAATAATTGTGAGTAATATACAACAATTAACACACAACTATCACACACACAAACAAAAAACAATCTCATACAAAACCAACAAACATAAAATCAACCGAACCAAAATCCAATACAACAAAACTTACACAAATCTTAGAAGACACAATATCTATGAAAAACACAAATTCAAATACAAACCAATCATAACTCAGCTACCAAATAAGCCACACCCACAAAACTGGCACTTAAAATTAGATACGCTCAACTAACAATCCCTCCTCAATTGCGAAATCTAAAAACACTCAGAACAATACAGATATAACACCCTCCAAATGTGATTTGTCCTTTCAAACTGCCTCTCTTTTTGACTTGACTTCTATTGACATTATAAAATAAACTGCTAACTACCACAATAACCCTTCCTACATCTCAGCTCACAACGCTCTCCTCGCCCTTATGTACCTGTGCCAGTCCTCGATAATCATATAATATAACTCTATATACTCTCACCCACACTACTCCATAATAATATATCTATCCTGTCCTCTCATTCTCTAGATCCGCATCTAATTTCGGCGGCAGACACGGACGCTCGAATCCACAAAATATTACCTCACTCTCTCTCGTCAGTACTTTTTGCTCAATGGTCACCACGCACATATACACTTATCAAACTACAAATTGAAGAATGTTTCAAATATGTCACAACTCTTATAAATTTTTTAAGCACATATCTCTCATAATATTTGTTGACACCCTCTACATATTTATAAATATACCACCTATTCCGCTCATATACACTCCTCACATCATCGCATCACACATGGAACTATAAAGGAACATCATCTCACGCACGATATACCGCACAACTTCACACACAAAATGTACTCATTCATGAATAAAGACTCTCTCTCAAATCAACGAGGGACAATCATCAGGATACTAGCATCCTCTATCAACACTCGAACAAATTACACCACACTAATCAACTACGCGCACACCGCTCAAATCAACCCAATACACAAAACCAACCACAATAATACTAATCAAACAACATACTATCGATAACCCACACTATATACATACAAACCCTCACCACAAAAAAAACACTACATACACCACAATCACCCACTACAATACACTATAATACTACAAACACTACTAACTCACCACCACCAATAACTACTATACAACAACCCATAAATTCAACACCTCACAACACAAACCCACATACACTAACATACACAAACAATATCCATACTAATCTAACTAGATTCATGTCACACTCTCTCTGTTAATTGCACTCTCTCAGATAGGACTCTCAAATATGCATGAAAAACATCTATTAATCACAACGACTCTCAACTCTCACTACACAACCAAACAAACACACAAGATCTTATTATAATTAACCCATCGAGAGAATAGGAATGAAAGCATTTAAGATCAGTCGACCAAAATAAATAACTCTACCAAACAACAAATACTCTATAAAACACCTCACACACAAATATATCAACACACTACTACTACTCAATAAACTAAATAACCAACTCACTCACTCACTACTCACCACTCATATACATATACAACTATACTATATAACACTACTATTACTCACACTCACTATACATATATAAAATACTATACTAACTCACTCACAACATATACACAAACCATACTAAATAACCCCAACACTCACTAACCTATAAAAACACACACATATACACTCACTCAAAACTCACTCATATATAACCAACCTATACAAATATCCCACCACAAAACCACAATACTATATACAACCATCACCCTACACCTCACTCACCACTCCTACCTCACTCACCCTCTACACAACGTACACTTACCACCCAAACTCAGTACACCATAACAACAAATATCAATAAATAGTATACCCTAACTCCACACTAAAACCCTATATCACAGCTCACTCACTCACCACTACAAACCATCTAATCACAGCCAACAAATACATAAAACACCTCAACACAACCTATAATAAAACACTAACAACAACCCCTAATCAACACACCCACCCAAACCATCAAACACCCCCAACCCCAAACACTCCCATCAATACTCTACCCTACATACCTCATACTCATATGCTCACACTACCCCTATACCCAAACCCTATAAACCACATACATCACAATCATACTAGACATATCAACATATACCATATTGAACCCCCACCCCCCAATATTAGGGTTGGCCCATAATCGCGCAAAACCCAGACTCCGGTCCGGAGTGGACTCCGAGCCGCATAACACAGCTCCGCTCCATGCCTTGCTCGAGACGCTAATATCTCACAATACGACTCAGACACGGAACTCTCCAAGAACCTCACAACTCTCCAAGCTACACACTCACTACTCAATATAATACACCTCTACCAGCTCACAAACAAATAACCAATAAAACACATATATTAACAACCCCACTGAATACCAACTATATATATAATAATATAATATAACCATAACGATCATGCACTCGCATGTGATCATCCTACTCCTACTCTTACTCCTACTCTAAATTTTACACTCACCATCAGATGAAAATAAACACTCGCAATGTGAACTCACGCCATCATAGAGACTCTCGTAACGACAAGCTCGACAGTCAATCTCGCACAAACAGTTACAACACTAAGAAATTACTCTAGTGCAACGATAATCACTAGGACTCAATCCTATATATCCCAATACATATCCTATTAATATCTCTCTCTATTTTCTTCATCTTTTTATACCACCCTCTCACACGCTCTCTCTCGCATAAGCTCAACACAATTATCAGCACCGCACACAATCACCGCAACCATATATATATAATATATATATTATATAGTATCAATACTCCAAAACACCACTCATAACAATAACTCATTAAACTATATAACTACATCACCCCTAAAACTATATATAATAAACTCAGACCAACACACTATCATCATAATAACATAAAACCCCCATCACCTCACTCACCAAAAACTACACACCCACATCCGCAACTAATACAACAACCAACAAAACAACACACACACAAATAAACAACAACTCACACAAACTTCTAAACAACAACTACATCACAACATAATAAATATACAAAAACTCACCAACAACCCTACCCAAACCACACCACACCCACCAAACACACAACATACATATACTTATCACCACCCCCTAACCATATATACCTCTATACTACACTAATATATAAATAATAACAATAAATACATAATATGTATCTCAAAATCAACTACTATATATACTTACAAACTCACCAACGCTTGCAAAGAACTAGAATATTGTATCTATGGGGAAATCCATGAAAATATCATATATCATAATATATATACTATAACTAATATAATTATATATACAAATATATATATATATTATATACTATCAATTTAAATTATATATATATATATATACACATACTATGTTGTATGTGTATATAATCACTCACCTATAAATATATAAAATATAAAATAATTCAAATACTACATATTACAATATACACCTATATATAATAAATATATACAAATAAATAAAATAATAATAATACCCCCATCATATAAGTATATATATATATATAACTACATATATATCCAATATAACTATATAACTTACCCACCTAGCACCTCATAACATACTACTATAACCCTATTATATATACTATCACCTATATATGAATAAACATATATATAATATATACTATAATAAATATATATATACATAAAAATACACATATAGTAATCATCACGTAACTTCATGATGAATCATACACCAATAAACAAATCAACCATAAAACTATACTCTCTAATAGTATATATCCCTCACCATATTATACAGTATGATTACTCGTCAAAATTAAGGCACTACTAGCTCATTTGACGTTAACAGGTTACAGATAGGATCAGACCGCTGTGTAACTATATTAGGCAAATAAAATAACATTGGGCGCCGGACACATTCACAGTGGCTTTAGATGTCGAGGGACCGCTAGAATCCCCTGGGGGCCTGCGAATGCGTCCTGTATGTAGCCGATGCGTTTCCTTCAACGTTGGAGTTATCGCGGTGAAGGGTTCGTGTGTGAATGATCTCAATACTCAATAACGTGTGCATAGCTATCTTTCGGCAATCAATGACTACTTGGGACCATTGTGGCATGCACTCGATGAGGTGCTGAATGTCTTCCACGGAAATCTCATCCCATACGCGAAGTACCGCTTGCCGCAGCACCTGGACGGTTGCTGGTGGTGGTTGCAGCTGTCACAACCGACATTTCTTAAGTTAGGACTGTATGGTGGTCAATCCAATATCCTGAATTTAACCGTCGTTAGGTATTCGCCAGTATTAGGTATTCTTCAAAGCCAGTCGTGGCGCATGGACTGCTCTGACCTCACCGCCTTGCGTTGATTGCATTGGCGTCGTCACCTTGCGTGCTCCTGGGTGTACGTGGTCGTTGCCTGCGCGACCAGTGCACATTGTTATGTAGACCGGTCGACCGAGGTTCACGGTACCGATACACTCGAAACGGAGGGTGGTCAGTCTGTTCTCACTCATCACGTGTAGTCGACTTGCCAATTCCTCTCATTCCGGTTTAGTGCGCATAAATTCACACTCTGAATGGACCACCGTACTTAACTATGCCCCCGTCATAAACACATCCCCAGATCGCTTAAAAAGAATCGAGACACATTTAACCGTGGTTCTTTATTTTTACTCTTAATACATATCAGCGTTTTCGAGACCCCTAACACATATACCCCCAACACGAACTCACTCAGCCCTTGATATACGTGTAAATTATCGACTCTGGACTATTACTCAAACAGTTACACCATCAATTTCTGGTCACTCCTGCTAACCTCGTCGCGTTAACGTCCATATAAAGGACATAGTGCGTTATAATTTGAACGAGTAGGCGTCAACCAATATAATAATTATATATACTATATATATATATATAATATATATATATTATTATATATATATATATATATACTATAATATATATATATATATATATATATATATATATATATAATATATAGATGGTCGCATCCACGAAGAGCCAGTGGCAACCCTACATGATCTTTCAAAGTTTCTAAAACATAAAAAACATTTTATTAATCAGGAGATTTTTCCATTTTTTTAAAAAAACATAAATAAAATGAAAGCAATTTGAAAAAACTTAAATGTTAAAAATGATGGAAGCTGTATGAAAACAACATTTTTCATAAAAGAAAGTCATAATTCGTGTATGGAAAGATATGTTTAATTTTTTTATCTATAACTGCCCACCAAATTATAATCCATTAAAAGGGTGAGAGTCGGGTTTCTGGCCTACCTGGGGACGAGGCTCCCCCTCTGTCAATTCAGGTCGTAAAAGCGATATTAAAAGAAAAAAATAACCATAGTAACTAACGTAAAAATAAATACTTAATTTAAGGACTAACTCTGCCTCTAACAAGTCACAACATACTCGCAACTTACCAAGGCTACACACTACAATACCAAACAAACGCTCTTCGACATGCAGACCTCCTAGACTCTCAACACTCTACAAATATATAAGTGTATAAAAGAGATCATCTATAAACATATATTTTAAACTTTATATACAACCTTATCATGGCTCGCTGAACTCAAAATGTTATTTATTTTCTGTACACCACTCGCTCTCATCAATATATCTCACACCTCCTACTCAACTGGCCTCTTGCGAAATACTGCATACTATAACATACACCCCCAAACCCACAGCACTACTACACTACTCCAATATACACCTCACCTACCAACAATACACAATCACTTATACCGTTCAATACATAACCCTAAATAACAACCATAATAATATCATAACGCTACCAAATCATACCCTATAGATCATAACACTCAGCCTAATGTACTATATCACCCTCACCAATTTAACCTACCTCAACCCCCAACAAACTACCCCCCACATACCCAAACATAAAATCAACACTAATATATATATACATCAACACCATATACCACATATATACTAAACATAATACTATCACGTATATTGTGCTCACATCTAAAACTTAATTATATAGCACATTATTTTATTAATTAAAATTAGCATACGTAATGATCCATCGAAATTTTCGCGGTAAAGAACCGACATTATACAGAGTAACATTTTGCGAGAAAATGCCGAGAGCCAACATTTAGAGTTTGTATTGGGAAGAATTTTATTTTTGAATTGTTTCCTGTGAGGCGTCAGTGAACCACAACACAGCTAATTTTAAACACAGAAAATCTTCTTTTCTATAGTTACTCAACAACTCTAGCCAGGTTTTTAATCTATACATTGCCACAATGGTTAAAGGATAAAACATAGACGACTCTAGTGACCAGTCAGTAATCGACGTTTGGCAAAGAAAAAGTAAGCATAACAAGGAAAACTGATTAGAAAAGCTCTCACACTTAACATATTTTTAAAGATTGTCTGAAAAATCAAGTGGACATTGATGTGCATTAGCTAGCTAGACCTTTCAAGTAATGAAAATGCCCTTTCAAACTAGATGGTTCGGTAGGCATGAAGATGCCCAACGTTTTAATAGAAAATGCTCTACACCCAAATCACTACCACGCAGTTCCAGAGACAATCTTGGCCACCACATTGACAGCCAATTGACAACATTCAACAAAAAAGCATTTTATAACATTATAACCATAAACATCAGGAACACGCCCAATTACACTTCCAAATCCTACCATCTGCTGATCTGCACTGTCACATCCTCAAAAAACTCGGCTTGCGCGACAAATCATCGACCTCACAAACGCTATAGCGGCACAAACACCCACCTACCGTACCAAACGTGAATTACGCACAACACACAACCAACTACTAAACCACCTCGCACAGAAACCAAACAATATTCAACACAATAACCTTACACATAAAACGAAAACAATGAACTGCAAAAATCAGAATTCTCACCAGACCAAAATTGTTTCGCATCTTGCGCACCACCTTGAACTAGCCGTCCTCCCATGACTACCAGATAACTCGAAAACCAACATAACCAAGATACCAAAGAGCAATTGGTCTCCAGAACCATAGACCAAATCCATCTCCTACAGACCCCGGAGACGTACAATCGAGTGCATCGACTGAAGTTTTTATATCATGTTTAGACGATATGATTTCTTCAGTAGATGAAAAGTTTTCAACACACCAAGACACCGTGTCATCTCTTCAGTACTTTACTCTAGCCAACTGTGAAGTTTCATTTCACAAAGTTCCATCAGCAATTGAATTCTACAGGGACAGTTTGATTGATTCTTACAATAAAGTCTTCCTGGGGGAAGGGGAATTTGGAGACCAAAGTGGAAAAGATCTCAAGAAAAACATCTAAATGCCCTCGCCGAATTAGACGAAGGCGCCGAAAACTTGTTCCCAAATATAAACACTGTTAAAATTACTTGCTGTACTTAGTTTCTACAGCTTCAGTTGAACGAAGCTTTTCAAAACTGAAATTAGTTTAAACGTACTTTAGGAACACAACAAGACAAAATAGTCTGAATCAACTTGCTTTACACTTTATTCAGAAACTTGGCTTTAGAAATCTCCCAATGATCAAGTCAAGTAAGTTCTCGATCATTTTGCTGGATCTGGGAATGCACTAAGTTTGTAGCTTGTTTTATAAAGTGTAATTAAAAGTTAAAACTATTTTGCTGATAATTATTGTTTTCCTACTATTCCATTCCTACAGCATCATTAGAATTACGTAACCTATAACGGTTTTGCTAAGAATGATAAAAAAAAAAAAAAAAAAAAAAAAAAAAAAAAAAAAAAAAAAAAAAAAAAAAAAAAAAAAAAAAAAAAAAAAGGAGATTAACTTTAAGTAGAGTTCGTAAACAAAAGATAGCGGTTATTAACAACCATAAAATATTTAATAAAATGAAATTTATTATCCTTTTATATTCTTATAATTAATAAATTAGTAAATTTATACAAAGTGTTGAATTCAATTTCTATCTATCCTAATTCTTTTTAGCATATCTTTCAGTTCTCTCTAGTACATTACATCTCTCTCAAATACAAATTCTAAGGAAATCTAAAGCAACTCTCAATTCTTCCAATTATATATTATATATATATATATAAATATATATATATTTATATATAATATATATACTATTATATATATAATATATAATATATATATATATTATATATATATCTCTTTATATATATATATATATATAATATATTATATATATATATATATATATTATTCAAATATATATAAATCTATTATACTATATATATATCATATATAATATATACAATATATATATAATATTATATATAATTAAATATATATATATATCATTATATATATACTTATTATTACTATAATATATATATATAATATATATACTATATATATATCATATATATATCATAAAAATATATATATAATTATATATAATAATATATATAATATACTATATATATATAAACTATATATTAATATAATATAATTATACTATATATAATAAAATATATATATATATATACATACTATATATATATATATTATATATATCATATAATATATATATATATATATATATATATATTTTAATATATATATATATAACTATATACTAATAATATGTAATATATATATAATAATAGATATATATATATAGATAATATATACTATTATATCTATATATTACTATATATGTATATAATATATATACTATATATAGTATATATATATATATACACTAAATATATAAAAACCCAACAAAACCTCAATCCCACACAACCACAAACCCAAAAAACAATATATAAAAAAATACCTAATATACATAACCACCTTAAAACCCATCAGTAAATCAGTTAATCACACCACACACCCCACCCTAATACTATAATAAATGACATCGCATAAATATAATATATATACATAATATATATATATATATTATATATATAATATATATATATATATAACATATACAACATAAATACTATATCACTAATAACAACTAGTCCTATAAATCAAACGATTACTCATAGACCAAATAAAAACTACATAAAATATATAAACTCTATAATATATATATATATATATATATAATATATACTGATATATATACTATATATAATATACTATATATATATATTATATAATTAATTAGTATATAATATACTATATATATATATAATAATATACGTATATCAAGGGGCGACAGAAATTTTGGTTCAGTTGATGTTGAAAAAATGTATTACATCATTTTCAATAAACATTATTTTTTTACTTCTTTGAACCTATTCTTGACCTCCTTTCATTTATCAATTCCCCTGATTTGAAAAATAATCTCTCACTCTGTATACAGATGTTGCTAGAATGCACAAAACTGTCTAACTAATTTACTTAAATGTTGGAATGAGTCTTTTCTAGTTTTCGAAATTTCCAAAATATCACACTCAAATGGACTTTTCTTTTCGTTAACAATCTTTTATTTCTCTATTTAGTTGATGCATAAACTCAATTTTATCATCTTCTGTGCTGCTTTCACTCTCAGAGCATTGATAAAATCTAATATCCATTGTGGTTTCCTCCCTTTCTTCTCAAGGATTTAACTTGAATCCCAGTATCATCACTATTCAAAATTCTGTTTAGGTTAATGAATACATTTTTAATTATAGTATCATTTTGGTCTTTAAATAGTCTGGTTTTGAATCTTCGATCAAGAAACGTTATTTTTTAATCCAAATCTTTTTCTATGACAATGCACCGTTTGTCCATTTGGTACTTTACATATTCTTTAACATAAATTGTTACATCTGTTTGAGGAGTCAATTTAGTTAAAGCTTCTAGTATTCAATATTCGCCCCTTTTCTTACTTTCCCAATGAAAAATGTAGGAAAAGTTTAAATATTCGTAGTTTTAAAATTAAAGTAAATCCTAAAAAAAATTTTTATCAGCTGGGGAAACACTTAAAATTATTTTCTTTAACTTTAAAGCTGCAATTTGAAGATGATCTAACTGATCTGTTATAGTTTGTTTCATCGGCAAGCACGAATTTTATCTAGATAGACAATATATATATATATATATTATATACTATATATATATAATATATATAAATATATATATATACTATATATTAATATATATATACTATATATATATATATAAATATATATATTATATATTTTATATACTATAATATACATACATACATATAAATATATATATATAATATTATATATATTCATATATACTTATGATAGTATAACATTAATATATTATATACTATACTATAAGCCTATATATATATTATAAATATATATAGCTATATATATATGCGTGGTTTAGTATTCTGTGTGCGATGTTTCGAGCAGAGCTTATCATTTTGTTGCACTAGTATTTATAAAGCCTGCGTATTTTTTTTATTTAAGTAATAAAGCTTGGCTGAAGTTGTTTGCTCGTATGCTAATTGAAACTGATGCGTCCTCTTGTTAAAAAGCGTTTCTCCTTCTCCTTCCTTCATCTTCTCCACTCTCTCTCTTCCTCTGCTCTCTCTCTCTCCTCTCTCTCTCTCTACTCCTCCTCTCTCTCTCTCCTCTCTCTCTCTCTCTCTCTCTTGCATTCCGTTTATTACATCATCTCCCTCTCTATCCTCTCTGCTTTCCATTTTTGCATCATCTCCCCTCTCTTTCCTCTCATGCATATCTATTTTGCGCCATATCTCCTCTCTCCCTCTCTCCCTCTCAGCATTCTATTTTTGCATCTCTCCCTCTTGTTTTTCTTTATTCCTTTTACGTCCTCTCCGCTCTCTCTCTCTCTCTCTCTCTCTCTCTCTCATCCTCTCATCTCTCCTCTACTCTCTCTCTCCATCTCTCTTCTCTTCTCTCTCTCTCTCTCTTCTCTCTCTCTCTCTCCTATAAATATATAGTGTGGAAACTTAATTTTTAAAAAATCTCATGTACTACAATAATTTAATTAACGTAATTGAATTGAAATTATCAACTAACGATATAATTTATTTAAAATCTACATTATTAAAAATTAAAAAATATATTTAAAATATAAATATATATATATATAATATGTAACTTTATAATATATATATATAATAATATATATAATTTATATATTATATCATAATATATATATATATATATATTAATATATATACTATATAATACCCAAATAAGAGGGAGAGAGAAGAGAGAGGAGAGAGAGAGACGAGAGAAGAGAGACGAGCGAGAGAGAGGAGGAGAGAGAGATGAGAAGAGGACGAGAGAGAGAGAGAAAATTTGTTAAGAAATATTAGGTCGTTTGGATCTACTTCTGAAAACAAGCCTATCCCTGAACTGCTCTTTGAAAATTTGGATCATATTACGATGCCAACAATATTGGATCTTCCTCATATATAAATTATAAATTAAAAAAAGTCGACGAGAGTTAAATGTATATTTGATAATTTTCATCACATTTCAAAATATTTAGTCCTGAATTTAAAGACACATGTGAAGAAATTTAATCAACGAAATGTAAGAAAAAAACTTTTACCTTTAACTAAAATAAACTTGTTGAATATATTTCCATAATTTTCCCTTGATTGATTTTAGCTTTTATCTTATATCGGTATCGCCATTTTCCAATGCTTGCCAAAATTGCTGACACAATAAATCGTCACTGAATTTGAAATTTAAATAGTTGCTGAATTTGCTTTAATAAGCTCACTTTATCAACAAAATTATTGATTCATTTTTCTG
The DNA here is from genome assembly GCA_015478945.1 of Trachelipus rathkii. NCBI lineage: Eukaryota > Metazoa > Arthropoda > Malacostraca > Isopoda > Trachelipodidae > Trachelipus > Trachelipus rathkii. Next base: position 4,530 of record JABUQX010076722.1, on the reverse strand, counting down.
ATACCGAATATCTTTTTGTCGAATAGTGCCATGAATAGTCAGAATTCAGAATTCAGAATAGTGTGAATAGTGCCATGAAGCAAAGCGTCTTCAAATTCTAAATAAATTAACAAATAAATTAAGATAGATTATTCGTGCTACTTAGATTTCAAAAAGCTCCATAAACAATAAATATCATGTTTGTTTAGACAAGGGTTGTTTTTTATGATGAGAAAGACATTTCTGAATTTGAAACATTAATATCATGTAGTAACTAATTCCAGGGGAAAAAAATTGTAAAAAAAATTAATTTGGATTTGCTTAATTAGCATTTTTCAGGAAGATATAATAGCGTAAAATTTTTATGCAATGCAAAAATTGAAATAGCATTCCTTTAATATCTCATTTAGGCATACAATCTAGCGCATTACGGCTTGTAATAAACTCTTATTAAAGAACTAATTACAGAATTTAACAGACACATGAGTTTTTTTTGCCAAGGTTTTGGAATTAAATTTGTTTTTCGGCCTTGCATCTTAAATAAAATTTACTAATTTATTTATTAACCAAAGAAATATTAACAAATTTTCATCGATGAGGTCTGTATCTCCAATTCCTAATTTACTATTAAAGAATATTTGCAAAAGCTTTGAACTTAATTTACATCTGATTAAGTATTGCATTGGTAGATAGTTTCAACATATTTAAAACCAAAAATTATTTAGGTTGAATAAACATTGGAAGAATAGCTTGAGTGGCATGAGAACAATTTAAACATGAATAGTTATATCTAGTTTCATTCGAAAATGGCACTAAAAGAATTCTCACTCAAGCACGAATAGAATAAACAAGAATAAAATAAATAAATAAATAAATAAATAAATACATAAATAAATAAATAAATAAATAAATAAATTAATAAATAGAAAACAAAAAATATTTTTTTCTGAAATTATTTTTTAATCTGTTTGTTTGACAACTTCAGAAATTTTAGCTTTCAACCTTTCCGGCTCATCGATTCAAATTTAGAAGCAGAAAAGGAAGTCAGCTTAATTTCACAGTAATTACTTTAAACCAATTAATAAGAATCTGAACTAAATTATCAACTCTTTCTTTGCACTTTTGCTTTTAATATCTGATAATGAAATCCTAAACTACCTCCATGTAAAGTATCATTTTCAAATACATGGTACTTACATTAATGAAAACACACTCGCTCTTACATACACACGCACCAATATATATATATATATATAATATTATATAATTATATATATAATATATATATATATAATATATATCCTATAACCTATACTATATGATATATATATATATATATACAATATATATAATATATATATATATATATAATATATATATATATATATATAAATATAATTATAATATATATATATAAAATAATATATATTTATATTATATATATATAAATTTAGGCCTACTATATACTAGTATATATATAAATATATTATATATAATATAATTATATAATATATATATATATAGATATATATATATTATATATATATATAATAATATAACTATATTTCTATTACTAATATATATATAAAATATATCTATATATTATATTAATATTTGTTAATATTATATTTAATATATTAATTATTATTAGAATTAGTATATATAAATACTATATATATATATATTAAAACATATATTTATCAATTATATGAAACTTCATACTAGAGTTATATCTTTAAATTTCTGCAATGTCAAACGCAAGAAAGGAATTTCAATTGTTAAGATTGTTAGTAACGAGGATTACCTACATTAAAGTAAATTTAAGCAAAATCAAGTGCCTGTTACTGTTAATGGTATATCTTTTAGGATGTTAATGCTTCTTTCATAATTGTTTTTACTATGGAAAAGCATCTATATGACATATCATATATATTATAATTATAGTATATATTAATATATATATAATAATGCTTATTATGATTATAGTCTATATAGTATATGTGGTATATTAGGTTCATAATAGTTAGTTATATAGTAGTTTATATTATATATATATCATCTTGCAGCAAGTCTGCTGCTACCGGTAATACTATGAAGGGAAATTTTGAAATTCTTATTCATTAATCAAATGTTTAATATTATATATATATATATTATATATACATAGTTTTTATTATATAATATTATAGTATAATATCATTATTATTTAGTATTTGATAGTTTACTATATTAAAGATATTTCGACTATACTATCTATATATATATATTCATATTTATACTATATATAAATAATATTATAATTAATAATATATATATTACACCACAATGAAAAATAAACTATATTATATTATATATATACATATAGAACATAATATAGTATATCTCACATATACAATAAACCCCACACAAACCCCTATAGTATCCTACTAAATATATATATCAATGTATATTTATATAGATATATTAGAATACGCACTATACACTACTATCTAATATACTACATACCGTATTTATTACGTGTTATATCATACTTATATATATGATAATATATTATAATATATATTCTATATAGTATATTTCAGGAGGGAATATTGTTCTATGAAATTACGATAATACAAATAGAGTAAGTAGCTTAACAATTTACTGGCAGGAAGGGACTGATGAGATGATAAGGCGAAATACTATTGAAAACTTTAAGTATACTGTCATGCTTATACACTTTTCAAGCTTTGTGTGCATATCTGTATGACTATGTATATATTTAGTATATTGAATTATATATATAAAGAACGTCTGAATTTTTGATTTAGATAAATTTTGTAGTTTATAAAATATGCATCAAGTAGATAAATATATATATACTTTATATAATATATATATTCAACAAGAGTTCAATAAACTGGCGTTTTCTTACTCTAACGCTTATAAAATACTCCCAATCTAGAACCTAAATCATATGTTAAAATTTTACAAGGAATAAATAAAAAAATTAATATCGTATTTTCATACATGCATGCAATAACAACTATCCCATCTCTAACATATCAATGGAAATATTACATTTAACATAGTATAATACTACTCATTAGTATTATATATGATAATATACATATATATTATATATATATTATAACATAATAATTTACTTAATAATATCAGCTGGTGAACTCGCGGACTCCAGTAACTTTTTACTACTCCGGCTCTCTCTCTCCTCTCCCTCTACTCATATATATATACTCATATATCTTTATATATATAATCTATAACTATATACCTATATTATATATATATATCATCATATATAATATTATATTATATATATATAGATATATTATAACACCCCTACTAAATCATATACTATAGTTATATAAACGAAATACTAACCCCCTAACATAACCCTAACAATATATACTTTCAAAATCAACTTATGAAATGTAACCCTACAAGACATAGCCAACTAACAACCACAGGCAACAGATACTAAAACAATTTCATCACTACAAAACAAATTCACAAAACATCAACAATCTGCACCTATCAGCTTCCACAAAGCCGAGAGTCCGCACAATTTTTTACACAAACCTCCGATGAAACACAAACCATAGCGCTATATTCAACCCCAATACAGCGATAGATTCTAACCAACAAATACCCCAACACTTTTTTATATCAGATCTCTTAATTTCAAAAATCATTTTTTATAACCACAACTAAATCTTCTTAACATCAATCAATAATATGCACCCACACCAATTCCTAATTCACTTACCATATTGATTAATTTCGAAAACAAAAAAAGGCTCAAATTACTCACCACACCCAACGAAACAAATATTCAATTGGTAAAGAATCAATCCTTTACCAATATAAATGCTTAACTACAGTATCTAACCCCACACGACAGAAACACAGCACAGCAAGCTAAATAGGAGTGTACTCTGAACCTCATACACACAACCACACCCCAACCCTATACTACTACTATATACTATAATAATATTATATATATAATATATATCACATATAACATATACTACAAAATAAATAACCAACATACAATAATACTACCCAAAATTACGATCATCAAAATAAATACCAATCATAAATTATTATATATATCATATATTATATGTTGGATATATTATTGTAATTATGTTATGTGAGCTGATCGCATTATTTATTGTGATTAAAGTCTTACATCCCCCTTCATTATAGCCTTGGACAGATCTATAAATCTATAGAATGAAAACAAAAATCCGTGATATATCTTTCGAGTAAGGTCTCGTCCGTCCTGAGCTAGAATCAAAAGAGTTGGAATGATGCTATGAGACTGCTCCTTGAGAGAAAAAAAACCCTATAGCATATTGCTTTTACAACCTTCCGACCCTATGGAAAAATCAGCATATATAAATTGAATGTCCTAAAGAATTGTGACTTACGTGGATGAATAATTGTCAACATTATCCTGATGAGTAGATTATCTCATGAGATTTTTTGGTCTGAAGAATTGTCTTGTCTCATACCTGCTTTAGGCTGGTATTTATCACATGT
>JABUQX010076721.1:0-7500 GCA_015478945.1 Trachelipus rathkii | reverse complement strand
ATTTCCAGCTTACCTCTCGCAATCCGCTAATTTACAGATTACGTAAGCACAACAAAAAGAAAAAAAAGACTACATGAATGAGTAAATAGATAATCAAATACAAGAGCTAAAGTAAGCGATAATTAAATAGATAAATGGATTAAAACAAAGAAGAATGATCTAATTAGGGGCGACAAGCTATTCTTACTTGTTTATAGACTTGCAAACAATACATATTGCTATTCATCACATTCTTATGTGCAAATAATGGCAGAATAATTCGATTTTAATCTATTCGGGAAGTACAGAGAGCTATATAGTATATATATATTATATATACTATATAGTATAGTATATATATCAGTATATATAATATATATAGTATCATATATGTATATATATATATATATTATAGTAGTATTATCATATATATATATAATATATATTACTATATATATGTATATATATCATATATATATATATTATAGTATAATGTATATATATATACTATATATATGATATATATCTATATATATATACTATATATTATATATATATAATATATATAATTATCATATATATATGATATATATACGTACTTATATATAGTATAATAATATATATATGATATAATATATATATAATATATATACTATATATTCAATCATATAATAGTATATATATATATATATATACGTATATTATATAGTATATCATATCATTACATTAATATTATTCATTCATTATTATTATTCATTATATTATGTATTATTGATATATTATTATGATTATTATTATTTAAATTTAACTATTATCTATTATTGATTCATTATTATCTATTATTATTTATTGTGATCAGGTAGTAGTAGTAGTAGTTCAGGTAGTAGTTAGTAGTTCCGAGTTAGTAGTGTAGTGAGGTAGTAGTAGTAGTTCTTTCAGCTTGGACCCTTCACAAATTGATAGGTTCATCGGTATTTAATATTCTTTTCTGCTTATTAATGATCTCAAGAGATATGCTATCAGAATATAGATTATAAATTTATGTTGATATATTTTTAACAACCCTTTCACGACTCATGCCTCACTCTGGCTCCTCAAAATCTTTTTCTCGAAAGATCCTTCTCGCTAAACGTCCAATGTTTTATTTCTATTTCGAATAAGTTAGGAATGTCATACTATAGGTTACAAGGCTGTCTCCTCCTTCTCGTTCATTATCAGTATAATTGAGCGAGAAGAAACACATGAATTTAAAAATTTTCCAATCTTGATGGCACTATGAAGGTTTTCTTTGAGGGTCTCTCTGTGAATGTTTTTGAACCTGTGAGTGTTACTCTAGCGCCTATTGAGATTCTCCCTGCGAGGTTCTCCTGAGCCTTTCTCATTGAACGACTCCTGAGATTCATTTTTTGAGGGTTTCATGAGCGCCAATAAAACATAACAAAAGCTATAGGGCAAATACGAAATTCAAATCTTAATACAAAGAGGTTATCCAAGTTTATGTTAAATAACAAAAGCAATTTTTCAAGGTTTAAAAAACCTTTCACCGTCATTTAAGAATTTAAAACTATTTTGAACACATCTATTTTCAGAATTTAACTGTAGAATCTTTCCCAAGCTCGGGTTCAACTAGGGTCTGTTTTCCTAGACGTTCGATAGGTGAGCGCGGTGCCTGTGCGCTTCCCTTTGGCATAATCCGCCCTTTGCATGCATAACGATATTCGGTACAAATGGTTTAGGAAAATTATTGGTTCGCAATGCGCTTCTAAAACGATGCGAATGAAAGAATCTGCGTGAGAATAAAAGATTTTAATTCTATGAAAGTGTAAACGTTTAGTTAAGGAAAACAAAAGAAGGAATTGGAACGGAATAGGGAATGAGAACCGATTGTAGCACTTAATATGAGCATCCAATTATTCCAATATTCACTTGCTCGATTACTTCTCATTATCAAATTATCTCTCATTTTATCTCTTTCCTTCTCTTTAACTCTATCTCGATATTACTTATTATATTTCTCTTTCTTTCTTCCATTAATCACATCTCTTTATCTTATAAACTCTTCTTTTAAATCCTTATATATACTTCTTTCTCTCACACTCTCTCTCATTCTCTCTATCCAATCACTTACTATCAAATAATCACTCCTCTCTTCTCTCTCTCTCTCTCTCTCTCTCTCTCTCTCTCTCTCTCTCTCTTCTAAACTCTCTCTTTCTCTTCTCTCTCTCTCTCTCTCTCTCTCTCTCTCTCTCTCTCTCTCTCTCTCTCTCTCTCTTCTCTCTCTCTCTCTCCTCTCTCTCTTCTCTCTCTTCCCTCTTTCTCTCACCTACACACACACGCACCTCTAACTCTCTCTCCAATTATAATAAAACGAAAACTTATAAACACTAAACCTTCTATTGCCTAATATATATTTTCGAAATCTTCGGTTAACAAAAAAAAAAAAAAAAAAAAAAAAAAAAAAAAAAAAAAAAAAAACTTCTTGGATTGTATTTCCCAAAGGATAAAAATTTTATTTGAATACATAAATACCTGATCTGTATTACATTGTTGAAAGTTTTCATTGGTTTGCAGTTGAGCTTTCAGCTTTACTCTCGCAGTCGTAATTGCAGAACAGAAGCAAAAAAAGACGAATGAATGAGTAAATAGATAATCAAATACAAGAATAAATATATAATTAAATAAATAAATGGATAAACAAAAAAGAGAAAATTAGGGAAAGAATTGCTTAGGCTGCAAATCTATATTCCTATTCAGATATTCTGAAAATATTGAGAATTTCTTAATTATACGAGTACAGAATATATATATATATATAATATATATATATATATATATAAAATATGTATATATTATAATATATATATATATATATATATATATATACTATATATACATATATATATAATATATATATTATATATATTAAGATATATATAGATATTTATATATATATATAATATAGAAAATATAATATATATATATATATATATATATATATATATATTATATATATAATATAATATATTATTTATATATATATTATATATATATATATAATTATATTATATATATATAATATATATATATATATATATATATAATATATAATATATATATATATATATATATATATATAATATATATATAATATATATAAATATATTGTTAATATTATTATTATTATATTATTAATCTCACAATAATTTTATTATCATTTTCATAATGATTTATATAAAATATATTTAATATAAATAAGTTATATCAAAGTAATTATTAAGTAGATATTATAATAGTAGTTAGTAGTAGTAGTATTATAGTATTATAGTAGTAAGTAGAGTAGCTGTTATTCATGTTGACACAAATTGTAACAGGTTCATCGAAATGTAATTCTCTTTTCTGCTTTATAATTATTATACTCGAAGAGCTAAGCCAATTTATAAATATATAGATTAAAATTATATGTTTGATATGTAACGTACCAGTATTCACACTCATTCTCACTCTGCACTCAAGATCTACTCGAGGTTCACTAAGACGTCCAATATTGATCCTCAAATCGAGTTATAGAATGTTCATGCTAGAGGTTACGAGGTCTCTTCTTGCTAGGTCTCTTCTCGTACATATTGACAAAAATTAATTTAAAATTTTTCCAATCCTGATGGCACTGTGAGAGGTTGTTGAGTGGCACCCTGCGAATGTTTTTTGAGCGTCACTTTTGGCAGCCCTTTAAGCACCACAATTTCAGAGTTTCTCGATGGCAGTCCTGTGAAAGTCATTAGAACATCAACCTGTGATGGTCACTTGAGCGCCCTTTGAGCTTCTTCCTGAGAGATTCTTTTGAGCGTTACTCATTGAGCGACTCCTGAGATTCTTCCTTTGAGGGTTTCATGAGCGCCAGTAAAACATAACAAAAAAACTATAGGGCAAATACGAAATTCAAATCTTACTACCAAAGAGCTCATCCAAGTTTGTGTTAGATAACTTAAGCAATTTTACAAGGTTTGAAAGATCTATCATCATCTTTTAATAATTTAAAGCTAATTTGAGCAAATATTTTATATGAAATTTGTAACTGTTATCAATCTTTGCATGCATGGGTTCCTCTAGGTTCGGTTTCTTAGGTGGTTTTATGCTTCCTCTATAGCAGCGCATCCCAACCTTTTTCCTATTCGCCGTAACCCCCTAGTAATTAGTACTATATCCACTGTTAATTTAAGTTACCCACTCACTACTGAGCCCCTCCCTTCATGCAAAATTATGTTATTTGTTATGAATTAGTAATGTTCTTAGAGGTTAGCTAAATAATCAAAAAACTCAAACTAATGACATTTATGGGCTTTTATTTCTGATTTATGCCAATTATATTTCTAATTTTTTAATATAGTCTAGATCAAAACAAATAAAAACTGTTATAAAAATAAGTGTAATAACCATATTAACTTAAAATGAAAGTTCAATATATGAAATTATACATAGTAACTTCTATATTAGATGTATTATATTACAAGTCTCAAATTACATGGTCATCTCTACAATAAATGATGTGAAGGGGATGAGATATCACCATGCGTAATCCCGTCAATTGAATTATATGGTTGGTTGTCCATATTCACCTACACTTTTTATTCGAATAGTTTTCCGCCATTAACCAATGTTATATTTCAATACCCTCACGATACACCAGTCTTCCGAGTACCCTCAAGGTACGCGTTAACCCCATAGTAGTTTGAGCGAAACTGATATGTAGCAATAAAATATAGCAATAAATCTATGCTCTTATTGCAATATATAACGTATAAGAGAAAATTTTTGGCTTCAGCAACTGAACATTCCAATAATAAATGATCCGAATGAAAGCATCTGTGGAGGAATTTAAAAGATATTAATTCTATGTATATAAGTTAGTAAACCAGTTTTTAGATTTAACTATGAGATGAGAAACAATAAAAGAAAATGCGAATATCTCTTCGCGAATTAACGAATAGATATAAGCAGATATTAAATATAATACTGAGATTAGCCAACCAGTTATAGCGTTGCAAAGCATCCCAAACTATTTACTATGCTTGAAATGAAAGAATATAATTTTATACTGAAAGAAACTCACGTTAACTTCTCATTATTAAATTATCTCTCATTTTATCTCTTTCCTTCTCTTATATTTAACTATTCCTCATTATCCTCGATATCACTTACTATATATTTCTTTATTTATCCCATAATTCCACATTCTCTTTTTCTTATTATAAATTCATTACTTTTTATTTAATCTAACTATATTAATATATACTCTATTTCTCTATCTCTATCAAATACATATACTTATTATTATTGATCAAATTCTATTTCTATACGAATAATTACTTTACATATTCAAAATAATATATAATATCTATTACCCCTCTATTCTCTCTATCTCTTCTCTTCATCTCTCTACTCTTCACTATCTCATGACTCTCTCTATCTAAATAACACATTTTCTTCTATTTCTATCCTTGTTCTATTGAGATTATAATCTCCTCTTATTATCACTCTATACAATATCTCTCTCTCTCTTTACTCTCTCTGATTCACCTTCACTGCTACTTACTTACTCTCGCTCTCTCTCTCCTCTTCTCTCTCTCTCTTCTCTCTCTCCCTCTGCAATTATAAATATAACAAAAGCTTATAAACACTAAACCTTCTATTGCCTAATATATATTTTCGAAATCTTCGGTTAACAAAAAACAAAATAAAATAAAAAAAAAAAAAAATTAACAGAAGAAAACTACAAAAACAGAAAACTTCTTGCATATATATGCTTAACTTCCAAAGAGATAACAAATTTTGATTCGAATTCAGTAAATGAATACTGAACTGCTATAGAATGTTGCAAAGGTGTCGTTGGTTTAGGCAGTTGAGACTTTCATGACTATTACTACTTGCAATCGTAATATTTACAAAAAAAGAGTAAATGAATGAGTATAAATAAAGTAATATTTATAATTAAAAACAAGAGTAAATAGATAATTAAATAAATGCCGTAAATTGATAAATAAAGAAGAGATAATTATAATTAGGGAAATAATCGTCTAAGCAGCAAATACATATTGCTATTCAGATATTCTGCAAATGCTAAGAATTTCATAATAATTATTTGGGAAACCAATAATATGTATATATATATATAATATTTAATTAATATTATGATTATATTATATTATTAATATATATAATTATTTATAATTAATATAATAATATATTTATAATTACTGATTAATTAAATATAAATATATATTAAAATTATAAAATATATATATATATATATATATAATATTATATAATATATATATATAATATATATATTAATATATATTATATAGATATATATATTATATTATATATTATATATATATATATAAATATAATATATATTATATATATAATTAAATATATATATATATATCATCATAACTAACAATATATATATATATATATATATATATATTAAATATATTATAAATATATATATATATAATTAATTATATATATTAATATATATTATATATATTATATGTAATATATATATAATATATATATATATATGAGTATATTAGACAGGCGTTAGAGATATGATATATATATATATATGTCCATCATATAGTTAATAAAAGAAAAATAGGAAAGATATATAAATACTTTATCCCTTATATAAGTAAATAAAAAGATTATAATATACAAAAATTATTATGAAAAATAAATTCTAATATCATATAAATTAAAAATACTTTATAATATTAATTATACTAGGAGATAAAATTAATTATTATCTAATTATTATGTCAATTACTTTATTAATTGTTAATCACTAAGATATTAAGAATATAATATGAGTATATATATGATATATGATTAATTGTTTACCATATCCAGAAATTATATAGTGTGAGTGCGCATTTTGGCGAGAGAGATGATAGAGATAAGATAGAGTAAGATATAGAGAGAGAAGAGTGAGATAGATAGAGAGTAAGATAGAATAGTAAGAAGATAGAGATGAAGTAAGAGATAAGTATATATAAGATTAGTAAAGAGTAGAAGGATAGAGAAGTAATAGAGAGATATAAGAGAGAAAGAAGTCTTACTCTAATATCATTAAGTTAATAAATGACAAAATTAAGGATGATTTTCAAGATACATTTTTTATTATTATTAAGATAATAAATCGTTTAAAAAAATACATATAATTCAGAATTATTTTCAAACGTGTTACAATTTTCACCGCTTAAAATTACGATAATTATATAAATAACACATTTAAAAATAATTCTTTAAATAATATTTTATAATATATATTTAACTTATCAATATCTACGGATTATAATATAAGAAAATTATAAAACACAGATACGTATGGTTAAATCAACATATATTTTCTCGAAGGAAGCTTATGAAGGGTTTTACCTTCTCAGACCGTCTATATACGTAATCCGTACAGCAGTAACGTACATATTATAGTGTGTAATAATAATTATATATATCTTT
>JABUQX010076720.1:20000-23755 GCA_015478945.1 Trachelipus rathkii | reverse complement strand
TATATATATTTATTATATAATATATATAATATATTAATATATATATATATATTATTTTTTGAGTTTACACAGAAATGATTAACATATATATATATATATATATATATATATATATATATATATATATATATATATATTTATATATATATATATATATATATATATATAAATATATAATATAATAGTATATATAGCTACCAGCGAATACGTGAGCATTACATCGACTGCAGGAGTCGAGGCTTTCCTGGATTCTACTAAAGTCTTGACGAAATAACCTTCTTATGGGTGGACAGGTGGTCAAAATATTTCATAAGAGCAGAATGATTAGTGAGGACCTTAAATTAGCAATGACTGCTGGAAGAGAACTAACAACAGCACTCCTCTCACCAAGACATCTTGCCCTTCAGCATAGAATTTGTGAACTTGTTCATAAAATATATACACCATATCCCTATTCTGCGGCTGATTGACGATATTTTAGTATGGTGGGGATATTTGAGGGCAAAGAGGTCAGCCTTAACTGCTTAATTGACACCTAATCTTTTTGTAAACTTGATGACTAATTTCCTGTTCTTGAAGCGACATTGAGGAGGACAGAAAATCTTGAGATTTTGTAAATATTAATTCAATTTTTCATTATAATATAAATAATTTTTTGTAAGATAATACGTATTTAGTTTATTAGTTAAAACTTTGTGAAGTCGCATTATTAGCGGGAAGACCGTGGGACGGGCGACTTGCGATAGCGAGGTTTTGCTGAATAAGTGCGAGGAGCGCTACGACTACCTTTTCCAAGGCCGGAGGTGCGCTAGCGACTACCCCTAAATGAGCGTGGTGCCCACCTTGATATATATATATATATATATATGTAATATACTATATATCATATATTATATAATAATATATATATAATATATTATAATATAATATATATTATATTATATTATATATAATATATAATATAATATATATATATTATATATATAATATATATATATATATAATATATATTAATATAATATATTATAATATATATATATATATAATATATTATATATAATTATCATATATAATATATAATATAATATAAATATATATAATATTATATATTATATATATATATATAATATAATATAATATATATATATATATATATATATTATAATATATATATATATAACATATTTATTATAACCTGCAATCTATGATATTAAAACCGTACATTCGCAACCGTGGATGTGCAACATTAAATATTCAAATTCACATCCGCAGACCTCGGAAATTAGACATCCTCCTGATCATTAAAAAAAATTGACATCGTATGCTATCTTTCACTAAATATATATATATATATATATATATAATAATATATATATAATATATATATATATAATATAATTATATATAAGTGAAATGCAATACCTACTATTCAAATTTGATATTTATAAATAAAACTAATGATATATATTATATATATATATATATATATATTATAATATTATATATTATATATATATATATATATATACTATATATAATTATATATATATATATTGATATATAATATATATAATATATATATATATATATTATATATATATATATATATTTATATATATAATATACTATATATATATAATATATATATTATATATAAATTATATATTATATATTAATATTATTAATAATCTATTATTAATATAAATATATAATTATATATATATATATATATATTATATATAATATCGATAATATATATATAATATTATATATATATATTATATATAATATATTTATGATATTATAATTATATATAATATATATATATATATAATTTATATATATATATTTATATATATATATATATTTTATATAAATTTATATATATATTATTTATATTATATATATATATATTATATATATATATATATATATTTATATATATATATATAGTATATTTATATATAATATATATAAATAATATATATATATTTTATAATTTATACTATATATATATTTTGTATTTATATATATATATTATATATATATATATATAATATTAATAAATAATAATATTATATATATATAAATGGTTGTGTGTGTGTGTGGTGGATTGGTTGTGTGTCTATGTTAGGGTTTGTGTGCGTATGTAGGTGTGTGTGTGTGTCTAGGCAAGTGAGAGTATTAATTTGTGCTTACTTTTGAATACATGTTTATCTTCTTAAACTAAGTATAGGAAGCTTCAAAAGAACATCTTTTGTTGGAGATCAAATTAACTCTGTATGACTTCTATTCTTTTGAAAATAAGGAACAGCAAACCATGCATCCTCGCACAGTTTCATTCTTTCGTTCAAGACTAATAATAAATTTCTTTAAAATGAAATTGTCATAATCAAAAAATTATTAAAATGGTGTAAAAAAATTTAGGCCTATGATGTAATATTTCATCCTTTTTTCTTTTTTTTTTAACTAATTTCCTAAAAAATATTATTAATGACTATTGATTTATTTATTTAATTATTTATTAAATTTAGTATTTTATTCAATGTGATTTAGTGTGTTATTTAATGAGGTAGAGGCACCTGTTAGAGCTGTAATTACAGATTGAAATTTACCGTCCAGTGGAAAGGAATTAATAAAAGATCAGGTTAGGTTATGAATTGTTTTCTTTTATTTCCTTCTCATAGGTAATTATATAATTTATTATTATCCAATTTTATTTCATTTCAAAATAGTATATAATTAGTTATTAATTACTTGTGATTCATTACATTATTGAAAATAGAGATTTCATAATATGCTGTAATAATTGAATGGTAAAAATATATTAGTATTATAACCCACAAATTTATAATTAAAATTAATGCAAAAAAATATATAAATTTTAACTTTAATGATTTGTGAGTAATGCCTTTCACTTTTAGATTATATATATATATATATATTATATATATTATATATATATATTATATATATATATATATAATATATATATATATAATATATAATATTATTATATATATATATATATAAGATATATTATATTTTCTATATTTATAATATACTCTTTGGTATTTATTTATATATATATATATATATATATTATATATTATATATATATATTTATATATATATATAATATATATATAATATATAGATTGTATATATATATATTAAGTAATATATATAATATAATATATATATATATATATATATATATAGATATATTATAAATTATATATATATATATATATATATATTATATATATAATATGTATATATATATATATATATTATATTATTATTAATATATATAATAATACTATATAATATAATATATATATTATATAAATATATATTATATACTCTATATATATATTATATATATATATATAATAATATAATAAATATAAATATATTAATATAATAATAAATATATATATATATATAATGTACAATATACATATATATTATAATCTAATATATATATAATTATATATAATATATATATATATATAATATATATTATATATAAAATATATATATATAATATTATAATAATAATATAGGTACCGAACATCAGACTATTCATACCATGACCCATTAGAATACCAATTGATTATTCACGTGTTTAACCTACCAGCACTTAGATGTGCATGTGAAAATCCCTATATAGAGAAAGAAGATGGTGGCCGTGGAAAGCTCTAGCCTCTCTCCTACTTATACTAAAACCTACTACTACTACTACTACTACT
>JABUQX010076720.1:0-7500 GCA_015478945.1 Trachelipus rathkii | reverse complement strand
TTTATTTTATTAATAAAAAAAATTTGAAGAATAATTGACTATTATTATTAATACAAGTATTGAAAGGAGGAGGACCCGGGTATGTTTGAAAAATCTCGAGTGAAAAAATCAATAATAAACATTCCTGAATAAAATAGAGCAGAGATAAATTAATTAATAAAATGTCTATTGAAAAGTAAAATATGCTAATTTAAATTTCTAATATATAATTTAAATTATTATATTATTATTTTTGTAAAAATTATAAATATGTTATATTTATAATATTATATAATAAAAATTTTTTATTTTAATATATTTTACTATTATTAAAATATATATATAATATTATATTATTAAATATATATAATATATATATATTTATAATAAACCTAAAGAAGGGAAATAAAAAGGTAAGGGGAGAGAAGAGAGAGGGAGAGAAGTCCTAGAGTAGTATTATTGTTATACTTTTTAAATCATAATTGAAAGAATTTTAGAAATTAAATAAATATGTATTTTATACTATAATTGTTATAATTTTGACAATAAAATATTATGTGAAATGTCTCATTGAAGATATATACATTATTTTTTAAGCATATTAATATAATACTTTGTTGTAAAAAAGAATTTTAGCAATAAAAAAAATTATAAAAAATATATTATGAATAACAATATTAATTAATGCGAGGTAAATAATTATAATTATAAATAAATGAAATATTTTTAATTACATTATTATTTATAATTAGGCACTTATCCTTTAAAAGGTATATTACATAAAAAGTTTCATAGAAAATCGTCATAATCGCAGTAAATCCACTAATCTTTGCATACCACTGCAAGTGTTTACGTGTATAAGCTAAATAACTCTCAATAGATACGAGCAGGAAATATGAAATAAAATGTTTGCTTATTTTATTTATTTATCATGAATTCAATTATCTTGTAATTCAGAATTTTTAAAAAAAAATTTTAATGATTTTTAGAAACATTCTTTTGTGCCGCAGAGTCTTTCGAGAGACGTGGGACAGATGGGGGAGGAAGAAGGTCCCCCGGGTCGATCCCACAACGCTCTGAGCCGAGAGAACCCTCGACCCTTTTTTTCCATCTTTTGCGATTTTATCTTTGGGTTATAATCCTGTTCGTATAATATTAAATTAAAAAAAAAAACTTATTTGGCATTACATATGTTGTCGCTCTAAATTGCCTTGAAATAATCGAAAAAAAAATCGATTATACTATCGTTAATCGATAATCTTTTCGATATATTATCGGTTAACTATCCTCTTTTAAATTGGATTAAGCTCTCCCACCATAAAAATATAGCTCACTCATATTTTCCTCTATCTACTCACTATACTACTATCCTACTACCTACTATACCTTATTATTTATTATTCTCACCTCACTCACCGCTAGTCACTACCATAAAATATTATATCTATTATATTATTATTTATTGTAGGTAGAAAAACGAAATACACTATAATATGGGTTTATTTTATATATTTATTATATATTATATATTATATATAATTATAGGGATTATCGCACGTTAATTAACTACATATTCGTGATAACTCTGGTGATATTAAGCTGAAAGAATTTTGGGTCGATACGATTATCTTTCCTACAATTATTTTGATAACTCAAAATGTTAATATTACGAACGTTTTTCTATTCTCCGCCAATTTGCTCGTGATATAGTTTTTGTTTTTAATATATATTTTCAATAGTTTTACTTTTATTCTAAATTTTTATTTCTTAAATTTATGTTTGGGAAGGGGTGGGGGGAACCCTTGCACCTCCTGCTATGCATTTATAATAGGGGTGCTTGCACTTATAGAGTATTTTTTACGGTATTAAGGTTATGAAAACCGCCCTCTGTAAATCCTCTATTAGTCTATTTCAAGGAATTCTTCATCGATACGATTTTGCACAAGTAATGACTGTCACATGTTTGGTTCTTACATTCTTATTATTATACTCATTTCCTATCAATGTCTAAATGGGGGATAAAATATTATAATAATATTTGAAATTTTGGTAATTGGAATTTAAAACTTTTACACCAAAAAATTACAGCGATGAGAAATAAAAATTATTAAAAAATTAGCTAAAAGCAATATTAAATTTTAATTATTTATCTTAAAAGAATAAAATTAAAAATATATTAGATTTAGTTGTGCTTTTTATTTACTTTCATGTATAAATGAAACTAATCTAGTATTGTCTTCCAATAATTTTCGTACTTTAGCATTGTACTAAGACAAACTTTATAACTAAAGTAGAAATATTATCTTGAGAGAGGTGGTAAAATTTTAAATACAGAGAATATTTTCCAAATTTATTTTATGAAAAGTTTAAAATTTATTAGCAAAAAATATAAACACATTTATTAAGATCATGTCTTTTATCCGTGTTCATATCCATATCGATTGCATGGATTCCAACACATTTGAAAAAAAATCAAAATGAAACTGTAGTGAGTCAAAATAAGACTATATTTCAATTAAAGAGCTTCACACTTTTAAAAATAAAAAAAGTTTAAATCTATGCTACCTAACGTAACTTAAAATTACCTTACCTAACGTAACATAATCTTACTTAACGCAACATAACCTTACTTAACGTAACCAAACTTATATTATTATATAATTTATTTCACATTTCATCGTTCGTTTCAATAAGCAACAAAACATGCTATATTAAAGATATAAATATATAGGAGTTCAAGCTCTTCTCACTATGCGGGTGCCGTTCTACATTCTGTTTGATAACGTAACTTATGAAAAAAAATTGACTTCAACTTCATGGACACAGATAATCAACATGAGCCATTTATTGTTTTAAAGGTATGATCCCTGGAGGAGGAAAAACCTTCTTCTTAAACTTAATAATGTATGGCGAGTAATTTCTAATCTACCAACAGAACAGTTAATAAGTTTTCCACTTAGATTTTGCTCTGTTTTCCTTCTCACCTTTACCGACTAAGGACAAATGCCGTCTTCTAAGCAGACAAAAATTGTCTTTCAGGCCATCGCAAAATCAAAGGTATAGGGCAACGTCCAACCTTGTGAGCTTGATATGCTCTACCCAGTCTCAGTTACAAATCAAAATCTCTTTCGCACCCTGCCATCAATTTTTATAAGAAGAGTGTTTCAACTTCCTTTTCCTTACAAAAATTACCTTGACACCCATAAATAAATTGATATAAATAAATCCTCATATATATATATATATATATATATATATATATATATATATATATATATATATATATTATATATATATAAATATATAATATATATATATTAATATATATAATATATATTATATATATATAATAATAATATTATTATATATATACTATATCAACTATATATATATAATAGATATATATATATATATATATATTATATATATATATATATATATATTCTAAATATTTATCTTATATGATTAAAATATATATATAATTTATAGAAATATATAATTTAAATAATATAACATATATATATAAATATATATTTATATATATATATTATATATATTATATTATTTAATATATATATATATATATATATATATATTCCATCTCCTTTCCCCAGATTGGAGGTGAGGTGCGTCACATGCACCGGAAAGAGAAAAGTAGTACCCTTAGGTGAGAAGTCGCCGTAGTCCGAAAAATCCACACTAGTAGTAGGGCAGGCATATTGCACACCGCTGGTCATTTTGACCAACGCGGATTTTACCTGACCTTGACCTTTTTTGAGCCCAAATTTTTACCTGACCTTGACCTTTTTGGGCAACCCAAATTTTTTGAGAACCCTAATTTTTGGCAACCCTAATTTTTTCGGCAACCCTAATTTTTGCAACCCTTCGAAGAAGGGTTGCGCCAAACGGTTGCGTCAGCAACCGTTGTACGTGTCCAACCCTAATTTTTTCGACCAACCCTTTGGTCTTCCATGGGTCAATTTTTGCCCCCCCTAATTTTTTGTCCTTCCTTTAGGGGCTTAGCCCTATTTTTTGATGTCTTTACCTTTTTTGTCCTTGACCTTTTCTCCAAAGCATGCCAGATGCCGTGGGTCAATTTTGACCCACGGTAATTTTTTGGCCTTCCTTTAGGGGCTTAGCCCTTTTTTGATGTCTTAACCTTGTTTGACCATGATATTTCGGCGTTGACCTTGCCATATACCATGGGTCAATTTTGGCCCACGCTAATTTTTTGCCCACTCGTGGCCCACCCGTCACATATTTCGTTCCTAACTTGAACGTATGTATGGATCTATCCTAACTTGAACACCTACACACACACACACACACACACACACACACACACACACACACACACACACACACACACACAGATTTACTTACACTCACACACAGATTTACTTACACACGCAGATTTACTTACACTCACACCAGATTTACTTACACTTATACACACATTCACTATGGACACTTATACACCCATTGCACTATGTACACATTACATTTACACATAGACACTCTTACATTTACACTTTATACACACACACACGTACAAAACACACTACCAACCCTTTGGTCTTCCATGCGTCAATTTTATGACTAGGCATTATTGATGACTCATCTTTGATGATACGTCATTCGAGCGTTTCATCTTTGATGGTGCCTATATTGATGGTTTTCAAGTTTGATGGTTCCCAACCACCGTAAGGAGTATCTAGTGATGTTTCTATTAGTGTTCTATGAGTATTCTATTAGTGCCATTTAAAAGTGCCAAGTGAGTGCCAATGAGCTGCCAAGAGTGCCAAGCTGAGTTTGCCAATGAAGTGCCCAATGAAGTCCACATAGTGCCACAGATGAGTGCCACATAGGTGCCAAACTGAGTGCCACTTTTTTCAAAGCCTTTTCTATAGCTACACTCACCTGAGCCTAGAATAGCCTAATATGGGTATCTACCCCCAAGTTATAAGGTATGGGATTCGATTTGTGTTTATTACAAGTTACTAGGATGCTTCCTACTATGAGTTAGTATTTTTTCTAACACTTATAGTACATGACCGAATATATATCTAAAGAGTTTACACATTTGAGACAGTGACCGCAAACGTTTTCGAGTCTGCGTCCGCAGGTGAGCCCCTCCGCGAAGCCGCCGCCGCGTGCGCCCGCAGGCGAAATATTCCCCGCCCGCCGCGTGCCGCCCGCAGCACCAATAGTTTCCGCCTGTTACCGCCCCAGCCGCGTGCATACCGCAGACGCATTAATTCCGCAGCCGAACGAAAAATATGATATCAACGTAAACTACTCAAAGAATTTCTTTTCAAATAACTATGAGTCATTCATATTTTACTACAATTGCTATGACAACATCTTTATTAAAACACCACTATACTTTAACATCACCTTAAAAGCAGTAACATCAGTAAAATCAATTAGGTGTTAATTACCCTAACACCAAAACGGGATTTAGTATGCTTTTGTTTTACTTGTTTAACTGTTTTACTGCTTTAACTATGTTTTACTGCCTTAACTCCCTGCTTTACTGCTTAACTCTCTGCTTTACTACTGCTTTAACTCATTTGCTTTACTGCTTTAACTCTCTGCTTTACTATTTTAACTCATTGTATTTTTACATACCTCTAAAGCAGTAAATCAGTAAAACAATAGAGTTCTTACCTAACACCTAAGGGATTAGTATGCTTTTGTTTCACTTACTGCTTTACTGCATTAACTCTCTGCTTTACTGCTTTTAACTCTCTGCTTACTGCTTTAACTGTTTTGCCTTTACTGCTTTAACTCCTCCTTATAACCATGCTTTAACTCAATTAATACATTACATACCTTAAGGCAGTTAAATCAGTAAAACAATAGAGTGTTACCTAACACCTAGGGATTTAGTATGCTTTTTTTTTTACTGCTTACTGCTTTAAACCATTATATTTATCTTTTAAAAAAAAACACTAGCCCTTAACATTACATAAGCTCCTCCTATATATGCACCGTGAACTGGAGTACAATCAATGTATAAATCAATTATAAGATGGTAGTTATAACCTTATACACCTAAGGCTTCATTAGTATGCTTTCTTGTTTTACTTGTTATTTATACTATGTACTTAATGTTAACTCTCTTGCCTTTTATCTGTCTCTCTATACTATATTAAAACTAGCCCTCTAATACACTCTCGACTGCTTTACTGTTTAACTCACTAATAATATTTATTAGCACTTATGGTTTCTTCTTCCTATATGTTTTATGATAATACTGTTTTGTTTTCATTCTTTTTTATTTTTAATAATATGTAATGAAAGAAAACAACTAGTTTCTCAGTCGTCTTATCCTACTCGATAAACAATTATATCTTGTATAAAATAAAAATATAGTACAAAAGAATGGTGAAGAAGATCTTAATACTTATATTACTGTGTCTAATACAACTTTAAAATTAAAACATACCAAATTATTCCTTATATTATATATACCTCTCACCACGAGTATGGATGCTCGCCCCGAGAAAATATTAACAGTTCCGAATAGTCCGAACTTACAATGTCTATGTAAAAGCCTTGGGTTTCCTAACAGGCTGTCCGTCATAATACCGGTAACTATTATTAAAATATTTAAAAGGAAAGGAAAATTAAATTAAAACGGGAAAAAATTATCAATTACTATGTTATGTGATATTAAATGTTATATATATATATAAATTCTTTTTGTGAATTAAGAAATAATAATCAAAATGATGATTTCAATTTTCATTGAAGCAATACTCACGATTATTAGATCGTTAGGACAATACTACACCAATGGATTTAACAAAATTATTGTAATATATATTTAGATTAGATAATCTACATGCACCACAACTTGCAACTTTGGACATAATATAAGCAGCAAGCGTTCACAGTGTATATTCCACCATCTAAATATCTGTGTTTTATTCACTAACGCAGAATTAATAAATTTCATCAAGCAATGCAATAATGCGAAAGAATGTTTCTACATTTAAAACACACAGTATTTATTGCTGATTTTGTTTCGGTCAGAGAAGAGACATGAGTCAAAATTAATATCGATGATTACCGCAAACATCAAATGTTATCCCCTTCAATAGAGGCAAAGAAGTTCTTATAAAGTAATCAATAAAGAGTTTACCTATCGATCCCCCCACTCGGTTTATAAATTGCATGTACGTGAATTCTATCACCCAATACCAAAAACTCGTACTAAGTCTAGTAGTAACTTGCGATCGCACTTGTCCACCCAACATTCTGCACCTCAATGAGCATAGAACTGTAATGAACATACACGAAATAGTGCAGAATATGTCAAATTGCTCGTGAGTTTAAGCAATAAGGTTGACATATCTTCAATTATAAAAAAATAAATTTAAAATAGACTGATATAATGATCCTTTAACTGAAAAAAAATCGTAACAAACTTAAATTAAGTGAGATGAAAGAAATATCATTCATAGTATGTATGGAAGTTCTGTGTTTTAAAATCTTAAATTATAAATTTATTGT
>JABUQX010076719.1:32500-48487 GCA_015478945.1 Trachelipus rathkii | reverse complement strand
AGACAGAGCAGAGACGAGAGAGACTGGAGACGAGAGAGCAGCCTAGAGGAGGGGAGAGAAGAGAGATAATGAGAGAGGAAAAAGGATGAGAGCGAGGGGAGATGACGAGAGAGAGAGAGGGAGGAGATGGATGATGTCGGAGAGATGTTGAGAGATCAGAACAGTAGAGAGAGAGACAGAAGAGAGAGATAAAGAGAGACTAGAGAAGACGAGACGAGAGACATAACGAAACAAATACAGGATAAGAGAGGAGAGATGAAGAAGAGACAGCCAGAGGAGAAGAGAGAGAGAGGAGGGAAATCGTATGAGAGAGAGAATGAGAGAGTGAGAGAGAGAGATGAGAGAGAGAGAGAGATCCTTCTGACTAGATTTTAGCATCTTTCTAACATTCCTCTCCTCCTACATCATATTATACTAATATTATATATATAATATATAATATAAATATTATATATAATATATTATATATACAATATATAATTATATATATTATATATATAATATCATTTAACTAATATAAAATATATATATATATTTAAAATAATATATTATATTTATTACTTATATATATATACATATATTATAATATATAATATATATAAATTATATTATTTTATATAGAATATTATATAATATATATACTATATATATATATATATATATGTATATATATTATATTATATTATATTAATATAAAATATATATATATATATATATATATATTATATATATATATATAATATATAATATTATATATATATATAAAATATATAATATATTATTAATATAATAATATATAATATAATCATATAATCACACAAATATCTATATATTATATATAAATACTATATATAGTAATATACTATATATCAATTATTACTCAATCGTATATATCACATGACATTAGATTGACACATCCATCCCTACCACCAACACGCGATTAAAACACATCGTCCACGAACATACTGCCCCTATCGCAAGCTATACCCAGACTAACCAACTTAATAACGTAGATATATAACTAGATATTATAATATATATAATATAAATACATAAACATATATATATATATATAATATAATATAATAGTATATAATACTTAAACTTATATATTATTTATCACTATATTAATATACAGGCAACGACAATGCATTTATATCTAAATGTCATCAGCTTTAAGGTAATTCTAACAGAAGAAGTAACTCTCTCCTCGTTGATTATTAAAATAATTTTAATCAGTCATATCTAGAAATACTTGAATGAAAATCAAAACTTTGCAAAAAATTACCACTGTCTAAACAATTCTGGCTTTACCCGACTATTTACGAGATTGGATATTTGCGTATGTACAACTTTGGCCCATATGATCCAAATAAAACATCTTGAAATTTGAGCACTTTCGTTTATTAAAAAAGTTCTTCAATGTCTTCAGACCATTTACGTATTTTTTAAGTGGTAAAACATATTTAATCGTCGGAAAGGAAAGTTGTGATTGTAGCTAACCCAAGAGGTCCGTTGAATCTATATGACGAGTCCTAGCGCTGGAGAGCTGCCTATCAGGCAGCATCCTATGGGTGTGCATTGGAGATTTACCCCCCTTTGGCACACAATCGAGAACAGGAAGTTGAGGGTAGTATCACATCGTTCACACCAGTTCCGATCAGTTCGCCCATTTTCCACAGTTCCCATTTCTCACATTTTTCTTACATTTTCGAAATCGCTCTGACCTTATTTCATTAACCACACATAAAACCATATTCCATTACATAACAAAAACACCTCTCTATTTAATTAAACCTATAATCATACGAAATTGACACTTCAAACACATCTCGTTAATCCTCGGGAAATGAGAAGAATAGCTAGGACAAGCTTGCGCATCTGACAAGTTCTTGCCAGATTGTGGTCCCCATCAGCTTTCTTCCGCCCTGATCACTAAAATCTCCCAACTTATTAAATATTTTCTATTCTTCCGCCCACTTCCCTATGACTAACCCAAATAGAAAAAAAAAAAAGCGACCATTCGATCTTCACTCCTCCCTACCCTCGTCCTCTTCTGCCCATTTTGTTAAAAAATGCTTAACTTTAACTTTACATCTTCTTTTTCGTCCGTCTCTATATCCTTACCAGCGGCGGGGGGCAACACTGCCAAATTATACCTCTCCCGATAAAGACTGAGCATCCTCTTCGCCCCTCAAACTATTTTTAATCCAACAGCTTCTAGGCTCCTGCACCCATTTGCCACATACGACTGGTATCGGGCACGGAGCTTCTTTCATTTAAATTTACTTTCACTTCCGAACCTCCCTCAACTCTCAGTCGAATATTGCTAATTCCTTACGACCTTTTAGGCTATCAGTGGCATATACTAACATCATATATGATACTACGTATAATATATATATAACTAATCATCTAAAGTGATATCTATAATAGCCTATAATATAATATTAGTATCTACTATATGATATATGTATATTACTATAAATATTAATTATATATATATATATATATATATATATATATATATATATATATATATATATATATATATATATATATATATATATATATATATATATATATATATACTATATATATATAATAGTGATTACTCTCATTATATTATATAATATATATATTATTAATATTTTTAAATTTTACTTAAATCTGGGATAGTAACATTATATAGAGAATTTTAATTTTTATATTAAATAGACCTTTGTGTATTAGTGTATTTAAATATAAATATATATATATATATATATATATAAGAAAATATATAGGAACTGTTCCAAAGCTCGTTTTTCTTTTAATTCTTTGCAAACACTTGCTTTAAAAGCTCCTCGTCTTCCCCTTTCTTCTTCTTTTTTTTCTTTTTTTCTTTCTTTTTTTCTCTTTTAAGAAATAAAATTCTTCCATTCTTATAATAAAGTATGTTAATGTTCTGAATAATTAAGACAAATGAATTTCAAGAACTTTTTGTTCTCACTTTTTAATAAGAATATAAAAATCGTACATAAACAAGATTTTACACATGTCTACATTTTAATATGTAAGGAATAATCTGTCTTTTGTGTTTTTTTAGTTCACACGTTTTGACCTCACGTAAAATGTGTTTGTGTTTTTATTTATACGTCAGTACACTTAAATCGCTACACACAAACACACACATACAGTACAATAGGACTTTAAGTAACTGTGTAAGAAAAAGGAACAAATTATCTTTTGGACATGCGCACAAACACACACACACACACACACACACACACACACACACACACACACACACACACTTATATTATTAAATTAACACATGTTAACACACGCATAATATTTTTATATATGTGCCTAAGTTACAACATAAAAAAAAAAACATTTTAAACACATTCATTCAACTCACACAAATCATTCCTCTTTAACAATAAAAATAATACACACATACCTACACCTATATACACACATACACAAACACACACATACATACACACATCGTCTCCTAATTAAAGTATGAGAAAGAATATGAAAAAAGTAACATAATTTAATGAAGATGTGCAGGCTAAGAACTTTTATTTTCAAAGTTTTCACTTTTTTCTGCACTTTTTTCTTTTTCACTTTTTTGTGTCCCTTTTTTTCCTAAATTTGGAATAAGTGCACTTTAAGTAAATTACAGGTTTAATAAGAGCTTAATTTTTTGGCATAATTGAAGCCATTTTAAAATTAGAAAGATTTTAATTAATTTTATAGTTGAAGGAAAAGATTTTATATTTAAAGGTATGAAGAAATAAAAATTATTTTATTATTATTTATTATTTTGAACATTTAATTATTCTTATAAAATTTCATCGATTAATTATTATTATTATTATTATTATTATTATTATTATTATTATTATTATTATTATTATTATTATTATTATTATTATTATTATTATTATTATTATTATCTAAGTAACTAATTATATTATATTATTATTATGTATTATTATTATTATTAATTTAGTAATTGTTATACATTATTTATTATTATTATTATTATTATTATTATTATTATATTATTATTATTATTAATTATTATTATTTATTAAACATTATTGTTAAAATCCTGAAAACGTTTTGCTTAGAATTGCCTAAATTTTTACTTCTGAAATACATTTAGTTTCCATATCTTTCTGATCGAGAATAAATAGCCAAAGATAGTACAGAGGCAATATTTATATTTATTAGTCCGACCGGTTTGTCGTAACCTCGGCGACATCTTCAGTCCTTTGAATCTTACAATAAAATGAATATTTTAAAACAAAAGATTTTAAGGTTTTAAAGTACCAAATATTGGATCTTTAGCATTTTAGATTTGTAGGTTACCATATTATTATTAATATAACTTTTTTATGCTCCTCTGGCTCCACCTTAATGCTCTGTTTTAGAGGTTTTTATTGAAATAAGCCTCAGCTATTTTTTCAGTTCTTGGGCTTCACAATTGAGGAGTGAAAATTTTAAATTCTGTTTTGAATATCAGGTACAGTTGGTATTGTTGTGCTCAGTGGATTAAATGTTCGTATATTATTTACTGAGGTTGAAAGCAAAGTGCTGGTATGCCTAATCTGTTAATCTATTATAGTCGTGTAAACCAACTATACGCGACGCTACAGTCAGACTCGGACATGCGAATTGGTACACGACATGGTGATTAACTGAAAGTGTATCCTTAGTAGAGAAGCAGGTAAGAAAGTTTTCTTGTTTTGTGTATAGTCTTAACTTGGGGATTTTTGAAGTTACTTGTAGATGATTAATGTGTGCGTTAATAATAGCCGCGTATGGCATTTTTCCGCTTTATCAAAAGTGGTTAGCAATTGAAGTTTTAAAGTTAAAATCGCAGCTTTTGCGCTAAATTATCATGTAGAAATTGTTCATATGGAGCTGCTTTAATTAAAGAGGCTTGATGTATTTTAGTTATTATTTTTCCTCGTTAAATTTTAAAGCAGGTGGTTCACAAGTTAATCAGGTTCTGTTTTAATTCTTTTAACGTTCTGGATCATGTTACTACACAAATAGAAAGCAGATTTAACGATTTTAACAAATTGAATTTCTTTGCACTTTTAGATAATAAAGAATTCATAAACTATAGGCGACGATTTCCGAATATTCTTATAATGCCTGTGGAAAAAGTTCCATCATCATTAATTTTGATTTTAATATCCAAAAAGTTAATTATATTATTTTGAGATGTTTCAGATGTGAATTTGAGGCAAGAAAGGCTTCCAAGCGGGTGATAAACTGATTGAATGTCCCGATATGATTCCTAAACTATAGTAAAGGCTGGTGTCACAACGTTCTTATATAGAGACTGGGTTAAAATCAAAATCTATTTGTAATTTAAAATTTTTTTAAATCTACTGTTAAAATAATTCATATCTATTGTAAGAATCTAAAACTCTCGAAAAGATGTCAGACTCGGGTTTCACGGACGAAACTGCAGGATCTAACTAATATAAATATGCCTCTTACTTTGGGGTAAAGTTCTTTCTAGAATACAATGTAAGGGAAACAAATGGGGAATATCAGGAAGAAAAAATTTAGGGAGTTGGCAAGGCAAAAAGTTAAAACATTATATTTGAAAACAAAAGCTGATAATAGAATTCTATATTATTTTTATTATATATATTATTATTATTATTAATTATTAATTATTATGATATTATATTATTATTATTATTATTATCTATTATTATATATTTATTATTTATTTAGTATTATTACTATTATTATTTTATATTATTATTCATTATTATTTATATTTTATATTGTTAATGTTAGGATGCTATTTATTTATTTCATATTAATTATAATTATTATTATTTATTCATTATATATTATTATTATTTCATTATTATTTATTATTAATTATTATTAATTATTATTATTATTATTATTATTATTATTATTATTATTATTATTATTATTATTATTATTATTTTATTATTATTATTATTATTATTATTATTATTATTATTATTATTATTATTATTATTATATTATATTATTCATTATTATTATTATATTATTATTATATTATCATTATATATTATTATTATATTTTGAGTGATGATTTGGTATCTTTGTGCTGCCTTCCTAAATTCTTCATCATTATGGTATATTATCCTTGTCGTGGGAGGAATTGGAAAGAATAATGATAAGTGATGGAGTTATCAGACTAAAAGTGGAGAAAAGACACAGTAACAAATAGATCATTGATGTAAAATAATAATAAAAGAACTTCTGCGCATAGAATCAGAATATTGCAGGAACACCACTGTGGATAGATTTTAAGGATAAATGGTAGCTATCTACAATAGCAGCCATATAACTACTGGAAAGAAGGTCAAGATTAGGTTACAAAGAGAAGAATAAATACCGAAAGTGAGAAGTTTGGATATTTTAGCTTTGTGCCAGAGTTTATCGAAAACCTTTGATAGATTCACCTACTGAGGAAGAGCAGAGAACGAAGAAGTCGTAAAAAATAGGAAAGACCACATATGACAGGAGAGACAAAGCTGTTGCAATCAGAGATAGAGATTAGAATATTTAAGGATGTTTCTAATCTTCTTGTTAAAGATAGATTCGAAAACTTTAGGAAGAACAGAAGTTAAAGCGATAGCAAGACAGTTGGAGTTCAGCTTCTTCAGCACATGCTAAATGAATACATTCTTTCACCATGAGGAAATGGTTAATGTTTAAAGGCAGTGAAGTAGCAGGTTACCAATGCAGGTTCAAGCATTCAGAAGCACAAGTTTAAAGGACACACTGCAGGGGCAAATCAGCACTCTCAGTTTTTCTTAGTGGTTAAATCAGAAAATGCAGAAAATAACAGTTTAATGAGTGGAAAGAGGAAGAGGAGAGAATTACCTCTCTAACCGCTGTAGAATGGAATTAAAGGGAAAAGTTTGAGGAAGAGTTCAGCTTTAATCAGAAGTTTAAAACAGCAGTATACCAAACAAGATTACAAGAGGAGGGGAAGAGAAAGTCAAAGTATGTGGAGGTGCTATTTATATATGCAAAATTTCAGAAGAGTGGAGGTAGAAAAACAGATAGGATTGTATTGCAATCTCTACAGAAGAAAAGCTTTTTAGAGTTTCAAAGAGCCACGCGCCTTCTGTTTTTTTGCCAATCCGGGCATGAAACTGCAAAATTAAAACACGCGAGTTTCTGGATTGATGATAACGATAATTTCTGATAAATCAGGAACTTTATTAAGCATTTATTTCAAGGCGATAGAGCATGGGCAGGCATGCACACAACAATCTCTATATTATATATATATATATAATATATAATATAGTATATAATATATATATAATATAGTATATATATATATTATATATATATAATATATATATATATATATATATATATATATATATTTGAAAATAAAACATATGTATTATGAGTAAGGTAAAAAAATGTATATATGTGTAAGGATTCAACTTGTTTCGAGTTTCTTAATATAAATATTTGGCCTCAAAAAAACTTATAGAATATAATTATCGATGCTGAAACAACCCTGATGCTACGATCAATATATAATATTATATATATAATATATAATATATAATATATATATATATTAACATATATATAGATATATATATATATATATATAATATATATATATATATAATATATAATATATTACGTATATAAGTATATATATATATATATAAAATATATATTGATTTCTAAATGTTTAATTAAAGCCAAATAAACCAAAAAAATAGGGGGGTTTTTATTGTTTTTTTTGAAAAAAACTCACCCTATATATAAATCCAGTGGCGCGCGTTTTGGGGGTAGGCAGAGTAGGCAACGCTTACTTGCCTTAGTGAGCCCAAAAATATTAAAAAGTCAGTATATATATATTATACCTATATATATATATATATATATATTATATATATTATTACTATATAGAATACTATATAGGTATAATATAATTATCTAAATATCTAATATAATATTATATATATATATATGATTAATTATTATTTACTACATATATATTATACTATATAATTTGATTTTTCGTTAGAAGTTGCTAACTTTAGGATGCAGGCATCAATTCTACTCGTAAACTTTCCCTTTGGTTGAGGATAGTAGCGATCCATACGTGCTAATTGTTAATTCTCGGAGCATCAAAAAAAAAAATAGTTTCTTATTCTCTAGGGCAAGGCAACTTTGGATGGGCCTGACGAGTCCAGTATCAGTCATTTTTTTTAAATAATCCCTTTTTAAATTGCATTATTTTTTAGCAACGAACCAAAGAAAATAATAAGTATTAATTTTTTAAACATTAACATAAGAATAAATTTACTAAATTAAAGAATTATCGTATTTGCTAACTTTGATTAAACCTCTCTAAATACCCTAAACTTAATTAATTACAAACATAATTAATTTGATAATTATCTGACTCAACGTTATTAGGAAAGGTAGGCTGAAAACACGTGTCTGACTCAAATTCCGGTTACGAATATAGATTGCCTCACCCTCCAGATTCAGTTGCAATTATTTTGCGGAGAATTATAAGATTGGGGTGGCGTGGCAGCGTGTGCCCTTTCATAATAATCCTATTTAACCTGACTCTTGGTGGTAGTGTTTTTTAAAAATATTGGAGCTACTTAGTTATGTGCTAAATACGAATTATTTGAATAAGCTATTCGACCTTAAATTGTATTTTAAAAATTACTAAATTTTTTCGAGTGTTAGTAAGCCCTATTAACTCCAAATGCAGGCTTTAAAAAATATGCAATATGAAACTATTCAATCTTTTGCATTGTCTAATATATTACTTAGTTCAAAATAAATATATATTATATACTATATATAATATTATATAATGAATATTATATATATATATAATTTAATATTATATATATATAGCTTACCTATTATATTGTAATATATTATATTATATAAAGGTTACTTAACGGCAGACAATTTAATACTAAAAATTTGCTTTAATGTATTGTATATTGAAACGAAGTATTAATTTAAACGCACCAAAGCAACCATCATCTATTGAGGCGCAATCTGCAAAAAAAATTACATTACAGGAAATTAAAATTTGATGGTCAGGTGTAAGGAACTACTTTACTGTCATTTAATACCAATGAATTATATTCTGTTTAAAGATTAATTATTACTAAACTCAATACATACTACTAGCCATAATTCTCCAACTATAGTCAGGCTTTAAAAATTCCTGAACTTGCACGATTCCAGTCAGTTTTGGCACCAAAATTTCAAAAAAAAATAATTTTCTCCAACGATTACTCTTGAAGTCGGTTAAATGGTTCACTCACCGGAAAACTATTTTCAAATTCAAAATAATTCTTCGAAACCGAGAATTGGTAAATAGTCTATATAGCCAGAAGAAAACAGCCATAACAACTTTTTCGAGACTTAAAGATGCTTAAGAAATCCTTTATATTTATTGCAAAAAAAAATATTGTGGCAGAATGACTTATACGTTTTTAGAACCACCTACCTAGCAAACTTTATGGATTTTTAAGGATTCTCATTGGTACCATCTTCCAGCAACTACACCCCTCAGATACGAAAGAAGTTTTTCATGCTTAAATCGCCTTAACAAAGCTGCTCACACAATAACCAATATGGACAGACGGCCTTCATCTTGTCTTTACTTTCAAAGAAAGGAAGCTTTAACCGACACGCTCTCAATTTCAAGAAACACCAAGTGACATAAGTCATATGTGCCTATGAAAAATAATAGAAAGATTTTGGCATGGCCGCGCGCGCACGCGCCGGCTTGCCGGCGAACATGCCCAAGTGAATAAATATTGATCAATACGTGAGCAACCGGCCTTCTAGCGGATCCAAAAAATAAACACGAGTCACAGAGCCCATACTAAATAGCCCCAACCGGAGCCCAGATACACATCCTACCCACAACTACCCTTTTTTATACCGTGTCCCTCTAGATAGAAATTAAATGGTTGAGATAATGATATAATAACGTAAGAACTATTAATATAATAGTAACATACTATAATACTAATATACCCCTTCGCATATTATATATAATAACTTATCAACGCCATAACTCATATTATATTACTATTATAATTATAATATTATATTCATATAATTTTATTTGGCCTAAACTCAAGAATTTTTATGACCACGGGAGCCGCCACTGAATTAATATTATAATATTTTATATATATAATTACTATATATATATATAATATTAATATCATATCTAAATTAAATATAATAATATATAATATATTAATATACTATTATCATTATTAATATATACAAAATTATATATATTACTATTAGTATATATTATTATATATATATATATAATATATATATATATAATATATAATATATATATATATATTATATAAGGCTAATATAATATATACTACTCTATATTATAGCGGCTTATATATTATAGTATAATACTATAGACACTGTACTGTACAGTAATATATATAATCACTTATATAAAATATATATATACATACTATATATAATATATATATATACGTAATCACTTATACGCTATTATACTTACTAATATTCTTATATTAATAAATCTATATATTACTAATATATATATATATATACATAAATATATATTATATATATACTAGGAAATATTATATTCTATATTATATAATATATTTAATAATATTATATAAACACTATATATAATATATATATATATATACTATATATAATACTATATATATATTACACTATATATATATATTATATATATAAAATATATATAATATTATAAGTATATATATATTATATAATATATATATATAGATATATATATAAATATATTATTATATATACATATATAAAGACATAGTATATATATAATATATAAAATATATAAATATCATATAATAACAGATAAAATAATATAAGTATGTTCTTTATATAAGATATATATAAAAATACTATTAATTTATTATTTATATATATATACTATATATATATTACTATTAATATATATATATATATATATATATATAATATACTATATACTATTATATAAAGTATATATAATAATATATATATATATACTGGTGTAGTGTGTTTTTGTGTGTGTGTGTGTGAGAGAAGAGAAGAGGGAGAAATTAGGCGGCAGCCGGAGAGAGGAGAGAGAGAGGGAAAGAGAGAAGAGAGAGAGAAGAGAAGAGAGAGAGAGAGAGGGACGAGAGAGAGAGATGTTCCGAGAGAGAGAGAGAGAGAGAGAGATTAGAGGGAGAGGAGAGAGAGAAATTGCCAATACTCAATTATCGGTTGGCATTATATTCTCAGTCTTCTTTCATGGCGGGAAAACACAAGTTGATTTAATAATCTTAGTTTCTTTAGGCAATTTTCAAATTCCTAATCTTCTAAGTCCCCGTGTTTTAATTAAAAAGAAATAAAAAAATAAACTATAAAATAAAAAATAACAATCAAGAACCAACGAAGGTCCCAAATACTTTGGCTTGGTAAATTTTTTGTTTTGCTTTTTGTAGTATTTGCATTTTTCTTTTTTTTACACAAAAGGCAGAATTAGAAATAATCATGTCATAAAACATTAATAGCTTTAACACCTAAAATAAACTTAAAATGTTATTTATGCACACTTCTCGTATAACGAGTAATATGGAAGCCTGGTTAGGGGGTAGGGGGGTTAGGAGTAGGGTAGGCGATTAGGGGTTGGGTTTGGGGGATTGTGGATTGGAGGTTGGGGGTTTGGAAACTATGAAAATATTTTCTAGAAAATTTTAGAATTTGCTTTTCTTGCTGGATGTAAATGCATTTGTATACCTTTAAACTTATATCCGACTTCATTTCATCTTTCTTATTTCTATTTGTACTTTCCTTATTTTAAATTTCCTTCTTTTCTTTTTACTTTCATTTCTTTACATTTCTTCTCTTTTCTTTTCTTTTCTTTTCTTTTTTTTCCTCTTTCTT
Organism: Trachelipus rathkii; assembly: GCA_015478945.1. Classification (NCBI taxonomy): domain Eukaryota; kingdom Metazoa; phylum Arthropoda; class Malacostraca; order Isopoda; family Trachelipodidae; genus Trachelipus; species Trachelipus rathkii. The sequence continues at coordinate 36,481 of JABUQX010076719.1, read as the reverse complement.
CAAATATTTTTTGCCATTCTTTCATTTTATATTTATCTATTATCTAGAGTATCTATTAATATATATATAATAAGATATATATATATAGTATATATACTCATAATAATATTATATAATATATATATATATTATGTATATATATATATGATATATATAAGTTATATATATTATATAGTATATATATATATATTAGTATATATATTTATATATGTGTGTATATATGTAGTATCTAATACTATCTATCTATCTATCTACTCTTATCTATCCTATCCTATTATCTATTACTATATTTTGTATATATATATATACTACTTCATAATATATATATTATATATAATATACAATATATATAATCTATATATAATTATAATATATATATATAATATAAATATACTATATAATATATATAGTATATACATATATGTCATAATATATATATACTATATAATATAATATATTATATACGATATTATATATATATATATACTATATATTAATATATCATATATATAAATATATATATATATAATTATAGTATATATATAATATATATATCATATATATAGACTATATATATACTATATATATATATATATACTATATATAATATATATTATTATACTAATTATAATGATAATAAATATATATTATACTATAATATATATCATATATATATACTATATACAGTTATATACTATCAATTATACTATCATATCTTCATAATATATATTATATATATATATATATTACTTATAATATATTATATATCATATATATATTTATATATATAAAATACCGCAATCAAAACTCTTATATATTTATATATATCACTTAATTTAATTATATAGTTATCTACCACGTTGTTTTATCTACATTTTTCTATTATTAAATTTTGTTTGTCTAACCATACGCATATGTTGTTTATATTCTTTTAATATTTTCCTTTTTTAGTAACTTTTCTCATTTCTTTTTTGGGGGTTATCGATCATTTTTATGAGGCAAATTTTTAGATGTAATTGTTACTTCATTATTTATAATTTATTTATTTTTCATTTTCTTTTTAAGGAGTTGATAGGTCCTTTTTATCTCTACCTATTTTCCTATCTTCTCTTCTCTTTTCTATTGTAGGCTTCCACAAAAGTTTTCCTCCCCCTCTTTCTTTCATTTCTCTTTCTCTCTTTCCTTTCTCGTTTCTTTTCTCTCTCTCTCTCTCTTCTCTCTCTCTCTTCTCTCTCTCTCTCTCTCTCTCTCTCTCTTGTCCTTCTCTCTTCTCTCTCCTCTCTCTCTCTCTCTCCCCTCATTCCCTATTATTTTTATTCACCGCTTTCTATCGATCCATCATTCCTTTAGTACTTTTTCAAATTCACCTATACTGCAATTCTCATCATTCTGTTTTATTATTTTTTTCAATAATCCTTCCTTATTCCTAATCTTACAGACTAACCCATCTCCCTCTTCCTCGAAACCTCTTGCTACCAAACGAGCCTTACACATCACTTCATTATTTTTTAACTTTTCCGTCACCACCCATCTTAAAGATATCAGTTTTTGCCCTTTCTCGTTTACGCTTTGAAAAACATCGTTTGCTTTCCAATTTTCTATTTCTTTCAACTTTGCATTCAATATTGTTTCATCATCCCTATCCCCAAACCAAACCTCAGCTTCATCTTCTATAACCAATTTCTCTATTTATCGTTCCAATTCTTGTGCAATTATTTCTCTATTTTGTTCAGCTACACGTTTTTTGTATTTTTTCCATTTACCTTGTATTCTTTTACACACAAATTTACTCTAATTCTCTCGCCTTCTCCCAGTTAATTTTTTCTTATTTCTTTCTAATGCTCCTAGAACTATTTCCTCTTTCCTAAATTCTTTTCATAATTCTTCGTTCTTCCTTCATAATTTTCCTTCTTCCCCCTATTCCTAATGCTCTTTTCCTTCCTGAATTCCTTCTTTCCTTTCCCCTCATAATTTTCTACTTTTTCTCCTACCTAATTCTCCGTCTTAAAATTTAATTAATTTATCATTCTTTCCTTGCCTAATGTCGTTATTTTTCCCATTTCAAATTTAATCGTTCTTCCCGTCTTGGCTAATCTTCTTTTTACTTCTTCCTAATTCTAATTCTTCCCCTTCCAATTCTCTTCTTCATTTCCTAATTCTTCGTTCCGTCCCTTCTTAATCTCTTCTTCTCCAATTTCAAATTTTCCAACGGTTCTTCTTCTTCATAATTCCCCTCTTCCTTCCTAATTCTCGTTTTATCCTTCCTATATTTTCCCATTTTTCCCCTCTCTAATTCTCCTCTATACTTCCTAATCTTCTCTTATTTATTCCTTAATAATTTCCATCTTCCCTTCCTAATCTCGCTAACGTTACCTTTCCTTCAATTTATCGTTCATTATTTCTTAATCTCTTTTCTTTCCTTTCCTAATTCTCCTTTCTTCCTTCCTATCTTAATGCGGTGCTCCCCGAACTATAGTGCATCCACTGCCGAATTAATAATCTTCCAGCCGGTAGTCTTCTTCCCTCTCCTAATTCTGGTTGTCTCTATATCTAACTCTCCTTCTACCTTCCTAGTTCTCATTCTTCCCTTCCATATTTTCGTTCCTCCCTTCCATCCTCTCACAATTTTTATCTTTTAGGCCCTCAAAAAATCTATTATTAAGGGAGCAAATTGAAAATATTTTTGAACTTGATTTGGGAAAGGAGGCTTAGACGTGTTTACAATCTTGCTTACCTTAATTTAAAATAATGCAACAATATTTTCGAATATGCAAAATTAAAAATTTACTTTTTTAATTCTTCTTTTCTTTTTTTTTTTTCATTATTCCAATAGATACAAACAATTCCTAAGGGTCTACAAATGTTTACCTTTAAAAAAAGTTTTATGAAAAATGAATAAAAATTGTATTATATAAAAGATTTAATAATAAATAATAATAATTAATAACAATAATAATAAGTAAATAATAATAATAATTAATATATAATTAATAATAATAATAATAATATAAGTTAATAATAATAATAATAATAATAATAACTAATAATAATAATAAAATAATAAATAATAATTAATATAATAATAATACTTATTAATAAAAATAAATCAATTAATAAATAATTAAATAAATAATAATAATAATAAAAATGTTATTATTATTAACAATTAAGATTATTATTATTATTTGCATTTTTATTATTAGGATAAGCATGAACATAAACTGAATTTTTTATTATTATTATTAGTATTATTATTATGTTATTATTATTTTTTATTATTATTTTATTATTATTATCATATTATTATTATCATTATCATTATCTATCATTGATTCATTATCCATTATCATTATCATTAATTATTATTATATTAATTATATTATATATATTCATTATTATATTATTATTAATTATTATTATTATTATTATTATTATGATTCATATTATTATTTGCTTACAAATTTCATTCTTATTATTATTTATTTATTATATTTAATTATTCATTAACTTTTTATTATTATTATTATTATTATATTGTTGATTATTATTATTATTATTAATCATTATTATTAATTATTATGATTATTATTTATTATTATTAATTATTATTATTATTATATATTATTATTATTAATTTTACTTTATTATTCATTATTATTATTATTTTATTTATTCATTATAATTATTTTATCTATATTATTATTATTATTTATTATTATATATTTATTATTATTATTATTTATTATTATTATTTATTATTATATTATTATATTATTTTTATTATTATATTCATTATTATTATTATTATATATTCATTAATTATTATTATTATTATTATGTATTATTATTATTATTATTCATTATTAATTATTTCATTATTTTATTATTTATTAGCAGATGGGTAAATAAGGCGGTTTGAAATAGGAGGGGAATACGAACACTGATAGACACCACAAAATTAAAAAACAATTTTGGGAATAA
>JABUQX010076719.1:0-25000 GCA_015478945.1 Trachelipus rathkii | reverse complement strand
AAGATTGTAGTACCAGTAAGCAGGTGATGATTGAAGTAGTGGATGGGATCCTATAGGAATTTTTTGCTGGGAAATTTTCCCTGGGAAATAAAGTTTATGATGAGGCATTCCTTATATTAAATAATATGATTTCTTCATTCCAGATACTTAGATATTAAAAATGAAAATGTTTTTATTTCATTGTTTTATTATTTGTTTTTATTTCAGGTTCTTGATATGATAGTTGCACCAAGAAAAAAAATTGACATTTCATGATAAATAAACATTTGTGTTCAAATGACAAAATATTCATAAGGGAATTTCTTCATTTTGATTGGTTTTCATAACAAGTTACTTATATCTTTCTCATAATGTGATTTAATAAGAAATTACAGATAAAAATTAAACAAATTTAATAAGAATTTATTTTCCATCCTCCTTTTCTCGTAATTATATTTTACAATTATTTCCCCTAATTATTTATTTCATATATTTATTTAGATTTTTTCCACTAGCTTCTCAATTTCTAAAAACTTGGTCAAACTTGAATCAAATGACCTCCCCCCACCCTTTTTTCATTGAACATTCTAAATGATCTTCCCACCCCCTGCCTTTTTCATTGAACATTCTACATTCTTATAAAAACTGGTCATTGATTGTATATATCTTGCCGATGTCAATTTCTATAGAAATGAGAAGTAACATAAGAACGTGCTGCAATAGTCAACTAATGATGGATTGAAGGTCAGATTTTTTTTTCCTCTTCATCGGTAAGGGAATCTGATTTTCAAATATTTCAAATGTGGGTTTGGGTTTTACGCTCTTTCGTGTAAATGTTCTTTGTATGCTCCAAAATCTGAACACAGGTGAATATCTAACATATGAAATTTAAATATGTATTTAAAAATATTCCAACCTTTATTATATATTTTTTTTTTTTTTTTTTTTTTTTTTTTTTTTTTTTTTTTTTTTTTTTTTTTTTTTTGCTTTTCAGTATATCACTACTTTTTCTTTATAAACGTTTTTAACAAATTTTTTTTTTTTTTAAAGCTTCCATTAGTATATCTTAGTTGTACAAATATCTCTCTCTCTCTCTCTCTCTCTCTCTCTCTCTCTCTCTCTCTCTCTCTCTCTCTCTCTCTCCTTCTCGCTTCTCTCCTCTCTTCTCTTTTTCTCTCATTCTCTCTCTCTCTCTCTCTCTCTCTCCTCTCTCTCTCTCTCTCTCTCTCTCTCTCTCTCTCTCTCTCTCTCTCTCTCCTTCTCCCCTCTCTCTCTCCTCTCTCTCTCTCTCTCTCTCCTCCTCTCTCCCTCCTTCTCTCCCTCTCTCTCTCTCTCTCTCTCTCTCCCTTCCCTTCTCCTTTCCTCCCCCTTCCCAATATCCCTTATGAAATTCCAGTCATAATTAACATCACTCATCATTCTCTTCAACATCATCAAATCATATTTCAGCTGTCCTTCTGCTTGTCTTGAGTTACCCAGAACCTGGCCAGGCGAGCTCCACAGAGAAAGACTATGACCCAGTCGCGTGGAGTTAATAGGGGGTGAGAAGCCGGGCGAAAAATATGATACGGCAGGCGGTAACCAGGATGACATAAATCGATTCCAGACATCGCAGCGTCCCGCAGCCACGAATAACAATATTCCCACGCACAACTCAAGATCGGGACCGTCTCTCGAGATACTACAAAGAGTACAACGCGATCACACCATCACAGAACCTACATTCTCTACGACCGTACCGATACACAAACAGCCTGGTCACCAATCAGCTGAGCAGGCGTATCTAGGACCTCTCCGTCCATGGCAACCTACCATGCTGATGCGCCACCTACCTCCCCGACAAGGACATCCACGACAAGATCAATCTCGGCCTCCATGTGACAGACTCCTGCAACTCATCATACCATCGACCAAGCCTAGAAGCTCATGTCATGCCACGACAAACCTGCAGATCGACGCACTAATATGACCGCCGCGACATTCAATTCTCCCTCCGATCAACTCTCTCGCTACTGCGCCACTGAGCTCCAGCTCGCCCGATTATCACCACGGTCACTCATCACACACGCTATATCCACCGTTCCAGGTCATGCATACACGCACTCTATCAGATCTGACTATTCAACGACCCATGATCAATCCGGTTCCAACAGTATTTACAAACTGTTACCCACCCGCACTCGGATATATAAACCACAGATCACGCTATCTGACCAACACGCCGCCTGTAGTCGCGTTACACGAACGAATCGGACTTGGATAATAAAGTGCAGGAATATGTGTTGATGGCACATTCCAGCAAAGCACGACTAGCGACCTGCCAATACCTACACCAACGACATATTCCGCCTCCTTACACCACAAGAAGAAGACCTCTCCGCCTGCCTGCGAGATACTCGGACATCCACCTCTCGTTAAAATAAACCTTCTCGTCGTCACATTTGCGTGGCAGCTCTCACCTGCTACGCCACTCACATGTCACATACGGCCCACCACTAATTATCTAGTCAACTGTGCCGCATCTGCTAGTGCCGCTGACTCCAATAAACCCAACGTATACTCCGATGATCAACGATACACAACCGCGCATGCTCCCCAGATCCTGTGGTCGTCCGGCGAACCTTGAAGTCGGCCCCATTAGCGTCCGTACGATCTGCCGAATAACACCTACTACGCATCCAACATCCACCATCCACATCCTGTCGGAACCACGCCAGTCTAATTACTCCTATCTTGTCTAACAACACATCCTCCCCACTCCCCACGCCCTAACCATTCAACACCCAACCTATCACACAACACATTCATCTAGAACGAAACTCCAATGCCTTGTCATCCCCCACTCACCTCGCAAAATATCTGCACGCACCATCCGACCGATCATCTCAAGCGCATCCCCCTCCGAAACCAAATCTTACATCTGGCGTCACCACATCACTTACGTATCATACCAGACTCCAACGCGACAAACACATCCGATCCAACCCCAGTTTAATACTGTCCTTATAGTAGCCCTCGTTACGACGAACGCAAACAAGTCTTTGTACACTAGAGGCGTGCTGGTGGAAAAAAATTCTTACGACCGCCTAAAATGTACGTGGTGCGAAAATTCCTCCTCAAACACTAGAGGATAATTGTTTCAATAGAAAAAAAAATTTGACTTCGGAACTTAAGAAATACGAGAGAGAGAGAGAGAGAGAGAGAGAGAGAGAGAGAGAGAGAGAGAGAGAGAGAGAGAGAGAGAGAGAGAGAGAGAGAGAGAGAGAGAGAGAGAGAGAGAGAGAGAGAGAGAGAGAGAGAGAGAGAGAGAGAAAGTTTGCATGTTTTGCATTTCAAACAAAATTTGGTGCATAGTCTTTGTTAGGTTTCGTTGTGTAACTCTTAGTATAAGTCCTAAAGTGCGATAAAATAAATTCGGAGTATGATTAAAATTCTGTAGGATTACAGATTCTTAATTTTTTTTTCGGTTCTACAACTTTTTCACAAGTAGACGACACCCATTCTTCTCGGTGATTTTTATGCGATTTTTATATAATGGTTTTGAAGACCTTCCCGAATATTAACCGGGTTCAAATATTAATCAACCTTATAAGTTTATTGATGAGAGTTGGGGGTTGTGGGAATTCATTATGGGTTTAATCCTCTCCCATCTTGGTAAAGTATTCAAAAACTTCTATTAAACCCGTCTCCTTTTTATTACTTCCGCTTCTTTCCAATATTAAAATTTATATAATATTTTACTGGACCAGAATGAGTTATTTCATATATTTAGAAAGTTTTTCTTTTTTTTTTTTTCTTTTTATTTAAGGATGGAAAATTATATATTTTTTGGAAATCATATTAGATAACACATGTAAGGTGGATAACTACAAAGTTGAGGAGATAAGCTTAAGGAAAACGCGGCCCACCTTGTGATGAAATCAAGGAGAATAAAATATAATAAAAAGGTTTCCTGTGAAAGATCGAAGGGGGAATTATTAACAAAAAAAACAAAAATAGAGTTAAACTCGTCTAATTTAAATTTATTTTAAATATAAATAAATCTGAGTTTCCTTACACATGTAGAGGATCAATCAAACGACAGATAAGAAATCTCAAGCAATAAAGAAGTTTCTCCTCCTAAAATAATTGTTGGTCTAGCTATACCTGTCACTATATATATATATATATATATATATATATATATATATATATATATATATATATATAATATATATATATATATATATATATATATATATATAATATATACTATATACTACTATATTATACTCTATATATATATATATATCTTCACATATATATAGCCTATATCATATAACCTTTAAAATATAAAATTCTTAAAAAAATTTCTATCGATCATAATTGATATATAATAATATATATATATATAATATAACATCTAAGCCCCAAATACCCTCTACATATACTTACCCCTATATATATATTATATATATAATATATAATATATATATATATATATAGTATATATAATATATAATATATATAAATATATAATATATATATATATATAATATATATATATATACCAAATATATAGTATATATATAGGGTTGGCACGAAACAAAATCAAACATGATTTAAATTAACTGTACTGATTTTTTACGTCGTGATTGTTTTTTATATAAAAGTAATCTTGATTTTATGATTTTTCTAGCCATGGATTTTTTTCTAAATCAAGTATAACAATGATAATTAATACCTAAGTAACAATCACCTAATTAATAATATAAGATCATCTGATCATCTACATAATAAGTAAATTATCAATGTAGTTTCAAAATCATTTTTAATAAAGAAATAAGATAAAATTAGAGGTACTCATGATTATTATACAGAAAATATATAATTTTAAATAACTTAAAGTTAAACTAAATAAATCAATTATATTACAAAACTTATTATTAATGAGGTAATAATTAGGATTATTTTACTAAAATTTTTATAAAAGATAATAATAATTTAACAAAGCAAGTTTGTTGGTGCACATTTTTTTGCTACATTTTAGTTAATTTGTGACTAAAAAATCAAAAAAATCACAAAAAATCAAAATATTGATTTTTCTAAAAAAAAAAAATATAGAATCCCCGACCTGTTAGTATATATATATATACATACTATACATTACTTACGCTCTAGCTAACACAGTCATTGAACCCATACTAATTACATCTGACCTAATATTATATACTATATATATATATAACATTATACTACTATATACCTATATAGACTACCACTAGATAAATATACGGACTACTTACTATAACAGGCAATATATACCTCGATATATATACCATTACATGGCTACTACATATATATATGTGTTGGTTGTCTCTCGCAAAATCACTCCGGCTCATACTTGGCGGCGAGCAACAGCATCCACACAACCAGGCTGATCAGACGCTGCAATGAGGTGCTCTACCGAACCACCACCGGCTCAACCGCACGCCTCCCGCGGCCTACAACGGTTCTCCTGACCCTCCTAACATCACAGCTCAGCACTGCCTGTCGTCATCACTCAGACTCAACGACCCCCAAGATTATCATGACTTATGCAAATAGTTCAAATAAGAAAGAAAAGAATAACAAGAAAACAACAAAACAAAAAATCAAGGTCAATTCATTCAATGAAATAAAACTGTTTGTTTGTGTTTGTTATTAAGATAGGACAAAGTAATGATACAGTCGCATCTTGTATTATATACGTGCCGCTGTGTTGATCTATAATATTAAAGTATCAGCTTTGTCCGCTGCTACACTTAAAATTTCATTTTTTTTGTAATATGTAATAGTTATCGAATAATCAAATAATAGTTATTTATTTATAATAAGTATTGCTTGTGAACATTATTTCACTGTTTTAACTCTAAGAATAAAATTAGTATTTTAATTAGATTAATTCCAATATATAAATAATTATCTTAAAAGAAGAGTGAGGGGGGGAAGATTAAATATATATATATATATATATATTATATTATATATAATATATTTTTAACATGTATATATTATATTAATATACCTAAAAATACTTAAAATTAGTACACACTACCAATGACTAAGTCTACTATAGCTATCGACGTATAATTATATATTACTAATTAATACTATAAATATCAAGGGAAAATGTCGAATGAGATCTGTGTTCGTTCATACAAGTTGTGTCAGCCAAGCAAGACGCGGCTGGCTTGAGCTGCGCCTTAGCACGGTGATTGCTTTCTAAGCATATCTTACCATTTAATACAAGACTATATGTCAAGGCATGCATGATGCAGTTAGTTACACGTGGACTATATACATTATTATATACATTATATTTAATAAATCAAATCATATTATTAACCCTTTAAGTCCTGAATTATGAAAAAATTGTACAAAAATTATTTCCTTGCAAATTCAAGGTGAATAGGACCCTAATAAAGAAAGATTGATTGTTTTGAAAAAAAAATTACATTTTTAGTGCCAAAATAAAACGGTCACCGGTGACCGTCCGGACTTGAAGGAGTATAGTTTAAAATTTTGGCCACTCTAGCAATAATTGGCTATAATTACTGTAAATTTACTATATTAAAATAAATTAGTATAAATAAATAGAATAATGTTAGTTTTTGAATTTTTATGATAAAAAATAATTTGTACATATGAAATATGAAAATATAAAAATCATTATATATACTATATAATATATAATATATCTAATATATAGTTTATTATATATATTAATATATATATATATATATATATATATTATATATATATATATATATATAATATACTATATATATATATATTATATATTCCTTTTTCATATAAATATAATAATATACTGTATATATAATTTCTGTTTTCCATTATATATATATATAATATATATACTATATATATATATATATATATAGTATATAATATATAATATATTATATATCCTGATAGTAGTTATATTAGGGTTGTACCGAACCAGAATTTTGGTCCAGCCAGAGCCGGGAACTTTCTCGAGACCGTCGTTGGAAAAGTTTCCGGCCGCGAACCGAAACTTTTTGACTTCCGCTACACCTTACAAATTCTACTTAAAACTTGTCTGAGTTAACAAGTTGGAGTTCTCAGGAAGTATCTGCATCTTGACATATCCATACTGTGAGCTCTTAGTTGTTCTGTAAGCAAAAATTTGGATAAGCGGAAATCAATAAATTTATTAAGTAAAATAGGAATATACTATATAAGGTTCTACGAAAAAGTAAAATTAAAAGCTTTTTCAGAATGAAATATTTTTTAAAAGCTTTTTTCAAAAGCGGGTAACGTGTTTGAGGATAAGAGATCACTTTTGACTCCACAAACATGGAGAGCAACTTATTTTCCCTACACCACATTTCAATATTCAAATAATTCATTTTTAAATAAGATAATTTTTGGAAATTTGTTTTAAATTTTTTAAAATTTTTAATTTTAATATTTTTTCAAATTTTATTTGTAGTAATTTCTACTTTAAGTTAATTTCTTTTAATAATAATAATAATAAATAATAATAATAATATAACGCTGGTAGACAATGAATATTTCTTGAGGACGGTGATGTTCGCAATTGATATTGATATATTTGATGTGCTGATTCTAACAAAAATCTAATCGGTTTTTGCGTATCACGTCGCATTTGTGAGATAATTGTGTAACACCAGATTTTTTAAATTTTATGATTTTACCTTTTCAAGAGGGTCTGTCACAATTATCGGTATATTAATATATATATAGACTATATATATATATATATACTATACTACATATATATATTATATAATATATAATATATATATATATTATATATATATAATTATATATATATATACTATATATATATATATATCATATATATCGGATATATAAAGGGAGAGAAACAAAGCACAATGATATGAAACATGTCTTACAACTACAGGGTTCACACTTTCTGGAAAGTCAGGGAAGGTCAGGGAAAGTCAGAAAAAAAAAAAAATTGGTCAGGGAAACGTTTTAAGATATGCTAAAAGTCAGGGAAATTCCAAAAAAAAGTCAGGGAAAATTTTAAATTTTCAAAAACATATGGAAGAAAGATCATGGACCAAGTTACATATTTTGATATATTTTTTTCCTTACTGTATAATTGGTGTGGGAATAAAGGTGTATTTGATAGGTGAATGAAAAGGATGGGCGAGGAATGACATTCCATAAATCTACTTCTATCCTGTTTCTTTTATTTTTAGTTCACTATTACCTATATTCTTCCTATTCTGTTCGTAGAGGTTGTCCCAAATTCATCCTTTCAATTGAAGGTGATTGGTATATGGATGTGTTTTAGACTGTATGACTTTGACTTAATCTGTTTATATCTTTTTCTTTTTAGGGATTTATACTTTTGAGATGTTTTTTGTTTTGAGGTGTGGTTTGGACGAAAGATTTGCCACATAAGTCGCATTTATGAGATTTTTTGCCATAATGGATATCCATATGAATCAACATGGTACCCTTTTGATTGAATGCTCTATCACAGCCAGGGTATGTGCACTACAAATAAAATAAATTAATTATTAATCCCCTCCGCAAAGAGCGCTTCAAAAGAGCGCTTGTCAAGTGCCGCAGTAACGTCAGTTGGAATTTCAATTATATAATTATAATTAAACTTTTCTAAGAAATAAAAAAAAAAATTGAAGTTTCACATTCAGAGAGGGGAAACTCATTTGAATTTAATCAAAATCAGCAGGACCAACCTCATTGAAAAAAACTTTTTCGTTACGTGTAATAATAATAATACAAATATGTAGTTGAAATTGGGCCACTGAAAGTATGCCATTCCATGAACTTCTAATCATACTCAACCGATTGTAAATGACCCTGAATGTTCTATTAATAACCAACCAAAACCAGTTTATCAATCAGTTTCGTCTTTTTTTGCATTAAAGATGATGTTACAAGATCTTAAATACTATGGGCATTAAAGGTGGTGGATGATAAAATGTCTTTTAAACTTGTGTGCAGATATAAGGGAAACATTTAAATTAATGTTTCCAGATAGGGCTGTAGCTTCAAATTTTAAAATGGGGCCGATGAAATGTAAATATGTGATTAACCATGGACTTGCTCCCTATTTTTCTAGAAAGCAAAAGCACAATACACTCTACTTTGCAGTAAAGCTCATTCTTACCCTTGAATTAAAATTCAAAATATTTTTGAATTTTGATTGTCTTTTTAAGAGACTTGATTAGTTTTTTCTTCTAGAGTACCTGGGAATCAATGTTATGTGGAATTGTGGCAAATTATTAATTTAGACTGTGTTTTCGCATGGAAATGTTTGGGCAGTGGGAAGGAAGGTTTCTATAAATTAAGCGAATTTTAGTGGAGAAATCTGAAAGAACTTAGTCTGATTTCTCATAGAACAGTGCACAATGCTATAGGATCTCATGAAAGTATTCATGAAAGTTCTATTCACTCAAAAAATTGTGGACAAAATGTAAGAGGCGCCCATAGAGCATTGAAGAACATCTCAAAGAGTGAAAACAGAACCAAAAAGAAGAAGAGAATAGAAAAGGTTTTGAAAAATGAAAATTTACCATACAGATCTACAAACTTGAAGAGGCAAAGAAAGATGTTAAAACTGAAAGCTTTGACAGAAGAAGACGCTATAAAGTCAAAAATTCAGATGCTTGAGAAGAAAAAGTTACCCTAAATCTCCCCATTTAGAACTTTTGTGATCACAGTGGACGTTATTCACCTAGGCTAAAAATGTAAACTTTTAATTTTTTTCTTTTTGTATAAATAAAAACTGATTTACTTTTTGGAAAAATAAAAAAGGAGGCGTTGGACCGTATGGGGAAGTTAGTAGGCTGATTACTATAAAAAAAAATATATTTTTTTAAATTAGTCCATGATGATGACAGTTTCTAAAGTAAAATTTTCAATAATTTAATGTATGAACTGAGTAAATAGGCTGCAATAATGATTTAATAGATATTTTATACGGCAAAAATAACGAACACGCTGCTCAGTGAAAATTTGCGGATTTGGTCAGGGAAAGTCAGGGAAATCAAATTCAAAATTTCAGTGTGAACCCTGAACTATGAATAAAGGGTAATATGGGACAACAATGAATGTAATAGAAGGAATGGGTTTAGTTAATGTAACCATACCTACGAGACGATCTACTGTAAAGCGGTCTGGAAATATGCCCTCATTAGCTTCAAAACTTGTCGGCCATTCATGATTGATATCCCACTTGCCCTGGTTACGTATTTTCCATGAACTTTAATCTTGAACATAGCGTTTCACCCTGCTCATCACTAAGATCGCCTAGGTTATCCGCGAAATGCGCTTAGGTGAAATGTAAGTAGTGCAACTTTATACTCATTCTACATCCATGAGAATGAAAACTGTCTAGCAGTTCCTGTACAATGTTAGTGGTTCTCTTTTTCCTAATTCGCCCAGAAAATCTTGTACTACAGTCTTGAAAAAAGCATTTCCACGTTCTGCCTTTAAACAACAGTCATTGTTGTAGCAAGGCAGCATCACGGAGAGTGTCCGTATTGTGGGCCAGTGCAAATAGTCCCAGCATTCTTCTTCTCATCACTACAGACCAGGAAAACGTTGAGCACTATTATAGCGGAAGCATTCACCATCATGGTCTAGGGCCTTCACAACAGTATGTTTCATCAAAGCCAAGGTTTTATGTGTAAGTGGAAGTAAGATGATGATTTCTCTTTTTACAAGTGGTACATACGATGTTCCTGTCACCTGGCTCAAGGTTTCCCCGTGGCCTTCTTCTTTTGGTCCAAGTGCATCCTTTGTGCCTGGCTGTCTCAATTAGCCACAGGAGCAGGATATTTGGTGAAACCTGCTGCTGACAGAGCAGAATGTTTACCATTTTGAGGTTGACGCATATTAACTATCCATGTACCTGATATGTAGCCTCTCCAAAAACTGTTTTTGAAATTTGCATACTCCTCTCTCATCCGTACCGAGTACCCTACTGGAAACGAAGCATATCTGTGGCTGTTGTGTAACAACACACACTTAAACTGCCTTTGAAGTGTGCAATAAACAAGTCGCCCACTCACGTAGCATCGTATGCTGAGCCCATAGCGGTAGTTAGGACTGCAACTTCTCACTTGCAATTACATAAGGTTACCATGCTGACTGGAAAGAAACCTCCTCAGCTCTGCTTCTTTGTGTTACGATAAAATGTTACTCTTGTGCATTGTTCGTCCAGTAGTCATTTTTCATGCAACCTCGAAGCCAACAGCTCAAGACAACTTCGGAAAATACAACTCTCGTACAAGATCGTTCAGTTCACCCTGGGTAAACAATGACGGACCATTCCGACTTGTATATTTCAGAGGATGATAGAAACATCCAGGTCGATTGCATTCCATACATGTAGACGTCACTAAAAGTTACCACATGCTGTCCGAATTATCACCGCCAGTAAAACTTGCTGCTACTGCATTAGATATTGCGGGATTGTAACTTCTATACAGCCTACGTAGTGCGCACATGAATTTGTCAATCCTAGGGAATATGCAAAAATAGGGATCCATGATTGCACGGAAAACGGATATGATACGAAAGCAAATCCGAAAATTTCCTTGATTCTACGCCGCTGAGAATTACTATATATATCTGATACAAAAAAAGTCCAACCAAGAAAAATTTCACCTTTTTTGTTGACCAGGTGTAATAATAATAATAATAAATGAATTAATAATATAATAATAATAATAAACACATAATAATAAGCCCTGTACAAATTTTATTTATCCCCAGGTCATGATAGATTCTAGAGCAGGGTTGGCACAAAAAAAATCAAATGATTTAAATCAACTGATTTTCTTTTGCGTGATTTTTTTTTTTTATAAAAAAATCATTAGTTTTTATTTTTTTTATTTTTTATGCAAATTTTTTTTTCAAAAATTAATAATTTTCATAGCTATCACCTTAATTAATGATATAAGTATATTAGTCATCCTATATTATAAGTAAATTCAATCAGTGTAGTTTCAAGTCATTTTAAAAGGAATTAAATTAAAATATCTAAGTCATATTACTACAGTTACGGGTATATATAATAATTTAAATAACTTAACTAAACTAAATAAAATTATTTGTACTAAACTAATTATTAATTAGGATAATAATTAGATTATTTACTAATTTTATAAAAAATAATAATAAAAAACAATTTGTGGTCTAAAAAAATAAAAATAAATAAAAAAAATTCTCAAAAAAAAAAGAAAAAAAAACCAACAGCTGTTCTAGAGTATTAAAGCTATTGGTTCGAGTGTGAAAATACGGTAGTTCATATTAAAGTTTTCGAAACTACAGAGTTGAGCTCATTTTATCATGATATTTGTTCACATTATATCAATTTTCTATATTTAATTTTTATGAAAATTTCAGAACTGAGTAAATGACAAAATCAATTACTGAATTTTTTAAGAAAGACAATTTGAAAAGTAAAGAAAGTTCGGAAGTTCTGGCTGGAACCGGAACTTCTAAAAAATCGGGGTTCCGGTACATCGCCTAATATATATTAATATATATATATATTATATATAATATATATATATATATATATAATAATATATATATAAGTATATATATACTATATATTATATATATATTATAATATATATATATATATATACTATATATATATATTATCGTTTTAAAAAGCAGAATATATATCAATGATTTTCCCAAGAATTGGGAGTAGAAGGTGCGTGTTGAGCATCGGAAAAGAAAAAAGCAGTAAAGAACATGACACAAGTGTAAAAGAAAGCCCAGCGCTTACCGCCCCCTAAGTACCATTAATTAGTGAGAACCCATCGCAGTCAGAAAACCACCCTAAGAGCTTCATGAGGACAGCGATGACACTCAGTATGTAGATCGTCAGTGTAAAGGGTTCATCCCTTGCCCAGGTGGGCCACAACCATACCCCCTCACAATCCCCGCCATTCCACTCCTGTTATACACCTTTCTTCTCGCCTCTACAAACTCAACATTTTCTCTTCAACATTTGTTTATGACCCTCAATCCACTTGGTTTTCTTCGGTCTCCCAGCTGTCGGATTCCAACACACTCGCCACTATACATCGCTTAACCAACCCGACCATCATGCATCCTTTCCATATGACCAAAAACCATCTCTAAACAGACTTTCATTTATTCTCTCATTTACCCCTTTCTTCACACCCACAACTCTCTACGTTCATTCCTCATTATCAATTCTTCTCACCACCTAGCACACCCCTAAGATTGTTTATCGAAACACTTCATTGAACTTTAAGATCTATACTTCTTTATTCCAGACCATAGTTCACTACTATACAATAACACAGGTAACACATTACCCTCATGTAAGACCCTAGGCACACTCAAGACTTAGTCCCTTTACATTCACAAAGATTTAATTTGCACCAGCACCTTGCCTTGCATTCAACAAAACGGTTTCGCTGGGTACATACAGCAGCATGCATTGTCCGTTCCCTTCCATCCAACATTATACCCTAAATATTTAAACGTCGGACACTTGTTCCAGCTGCTCACCAGATCTAACATAACTTCACACTGAGGAGTGTACCACTCACAACCCATAACCTTACTCTTATTCCACGTTTACTTTCAAGCCCCTCCTTTTACAACACCCTGCCAAATCTCTTCTTACCCAATCCTCCACAAACTCTCTTTGATATATATATAGTATATTATATATATTATATATATATATACTATATATATATATATATATGATATAATATATATATATATATAATATATATATATATACTATATATATATATATATATACTTGATATATATACCAAAAAAGTTAAACAATTCACGAAACAACCCCCCACCATCCCACCAAATCCCCATCTTTACCCAATTACTCCCTCCCCCCCCCTAAACAACAATCAGACGGAGTCTCGCTAAACATTACTGCTAAGATCTCCCGCAAAAACCAACAACACCCGATAACAGGGAAAACAAAAAAAAACAACTCAGTACGAGCTTCCAAACTTAGACCCAACCCAGTTACCCCCCATTTCACAACAACCATGATAAAGAAACCATGTAAAAACCCGTCAAAATTTCAACAGCATCATACCCCAAGACTCCTACTATTCCAAACCATGCACACATACACCTTTGAGAGAAAACGCAATCCTCCTAATTACAGACATCTTTAATAAATTCTGGCAACTCAACTACCTTCCCCCAATCTGGAAACAAGAAACTTAATCCTAAACTTAAACCAAAAAAAGACCCCAACTCCCCTTCCCTCCTATCGCCCAATTTTCTCTGCTTTGTTCAATAGTAAATTGCTAGAGAAATTAATTATTATAATAAAATTTCCCAACTATTCCCAACTATTAAGCCAACTAAACTTAGCTTATACTACCACAGGCCCTCCCTTCCCTTCACACAAACACATTTCATTAATGGCTTCAACCAATCACCTTCCCATAGATCTATACTCACAGCAATTGACATAGACAAAGCATTTGACACCGTCCCCACACACCTCCTAATTCAAAAAAAATCCTCCATTCCCCTTTAGAAAATAATGACAAAAAATGGCTTCCAAATTTCCTTACCAATAGAGTTTTGCAAAAGTATTATACAAAAAACAACCTCTCCCACTCGTTCAGAATTGCAAAACGGGTCCCACAGGGAGCCATTCTCTGTCCATTTTTATTCAACTTTTCACTGCAGGACCTACCCACCCCAATTCACCACTCCACCAAACCAGACGACATTAGCCTCATTTCTCAAAACCCAGACGTAAACACAGCCACACAATATACCCAAGAATACTGACACTCTTTAGAAAACTGGTTAATCACCAACAGAAGGACAGCATCCCCCCTTAAGTCCTCTATCACCCTATTAACCACCGACCGACATCAATCCTCCCTCCATCCCTTAATTACTCTGAACAATAACCCCCTCCCCCTAAACAAAACCCCAAAAATACTAGGACTTACATACGACACCCACTTGACGTTTTCCCCCAATATTGACCAAATCACTTCCACAACTCAACGAAAACTAAACACCCTCTGAACCCTTTCCCAACACAACTTCAGCGACAGTAAACACACACTCACTACTATCATAAGCAGCTTCTTAGAACTAACTTAAATTACGCTTCCCCCAGCATGGTTCCCACAATTCAAAATCAAACAACAAATAAATACAAATCTCCCAAATAGCCAAAGCCCTTAGAATTATCACAGGTTGTACTAAACTGTACCCCACCACATTTACGCATGATGAAGGCCTTCATCCTCCCATTTCCACCACATCTGAAAGATTGGTGGCGGACTCAATTGCTGATCAGAAGACCCGTAACCCAACCCACTCTTGTCACCAAATTCCCTCCAATCCCCCTCGACAAAGGCTAAAATCCCCCCCCTCTTCACCAAGCACAATTCTATTACAACACTTATAATATAATTCCCCCGCCCCTTCCCAATAGGCCATGGACTTCACATATCCATACCCAACTAACAAACACTTACCTTCAAAACCGCCCAAATAACACTTTATTAAATACCCCCTCCCCCAAAACTCTCCCCAATAGAAGAAACGCTGTCTAGAAGAAGCCAAATGGACCTCGCTCGGTGCAGATCGGGTCACCACCCGAGACTCATTCAATATAAACATAGATTTAAACTAGAAACGTCACCTCCCCCACTGCCACCAGATGCTACCAATTCTCAAGATACAATAGAGCACCTCCTTTTGAGATGCCCAGCTCTCGACGCCCCGTGCCCCGTCTTTTCTATATCCTCTCTCCGTCGACCTGGTGAACCGCCCGTGGCGCGCCGGCGTTCCTTGGAAGCAGATGTGGCCCTCAATTAAGAGTGGGCCAGGCAGAAGCATATAGTATATATATAGTTATACTAATAGTATATATAAAATATATATATATATATAATATATATATTAATAATCTATCTTTATATTATTATATCTATATAGTATAATTATATATACCTATAATATATAATATATATAATATACTATATATATATATGAGACATAGGTAGAGAGAGGGTAAAACAAGACTAGACTAATGCTTATGATATTGAACAAAGCACGTGGTATTTTGTTGCCGAGGGAGGAGGCAAAGATGAACTTTGCATTTTTCGCACATGACTGACGTCATGAGGTTTTTGCAAAGTTTGCAAGTTTTCCTCCCCTCTGTAAACAGTGTCCAATGGGAAAGGTTGTCATACCTGACAGATTGTGCGGGAGCATATTCTCTGTTTTCTCGTTCTGCCATTGCTCTGGCCCCGGCCCCGGCTTTCAAAGGTCTTCCTCGCGGGGTGCCACTACTACTAGAATTTATAAGCCCATCCGCTATGTCCGTTTTGAAATCGATAGTGGCATGATGTTCTTTTTGAGGAGACCTTTGCTCACATGGACCCTCCGGTATAACAGCCAGGCATTGACAACGCTAAGGTCCAACAAATAATAAAAGATACGAGTGTACCATTTTCTGGACTTGAATTTCATCCGGTATAGCTCAATGAGCATATCCGCTAGATCAACTCCGCCCATGTACTTGTTGTATTCCTGTACAAAAAATGGCCTCTTGATATCAACATATTTGTTTTCCTTAGCTTCCCACCTGCAGCACCTATCGTGTGGTTCAATACCAGCATAATTGGATAATAGGTGTACCGACTTATCATACCAACGTATGTATACACAATCAGTAACCCTATCAACCCAATCATCATAGCTACCCCTTCCCTCTCTCTTCAGATCTTTTTCATCCTTGAATGTGATTTCTTTCAGTCGATTTGGGCGCACAGTTGATGCAAAGAGAATCCCCTTCTCCCTCAAAACACCTGCCAAATCCATGGATGAGAACCAGTTATCAAAAAATATCTTGTAATTTTTTTTTTTCTGGTATATCTTTGATCAACTTCAGAATGTAGGAAGAAGAGACACCAACGCCCAGCTCGTCGGTAACTGTCCCTTTTTCTTGGTACAAAATGAAATCATAAACAATACCACGTGCTCCAGCTCTTGTGAGTACTTTATATCCCCACTTATGTGGCTTTTTCAGTTGATATTGTTTGAGAGAGTGATGGGCTTTTGTAGGAATCATTTGCTCATCCACAGAGTGATATTCTTCCAAAGGAAGTTTCCTGCAATTACCCCTCACCCTCTCAATAACATGCCGAATTTTCTGAAGTCGATTGTACTCCGGATGGTCCTTTGGTTTTTCCAGGGTTTTGTCATTGAAATGAAGAAATCTCTTCATTTCAAAGAACCTGTCCCTACTCATAAATTTTGTGAGGTTCATCCCGTGGGCCAGACTGACAACCATACCCTCCTTATACAATCCCTCCATTCACTCCTATTATTCACCTTTCTTCTAACCTCTGCCAAACTCTCATTCCTTTACTGACTCAATCCACTTCTTCTTTGGTCTCCCAGCCATTTGATTCTCAGCACAGTCACCACTATACATCTGCTTCACCAACCGACTATCATCCATCCTTTCCATATGACCAAACCATCTTGATGTACTCGCGTTTATTTTCTAATTTACGCCTTTCTTCACACCACGCAACTCCCGAATGTGTTCATTCATCATTTTACTAATTCTTGAGACCGCCCCAAAAATTGAACATCTTAGCACATTGTACCATAGATCTATACCTCTTACTCCAATTTCAGGCTAAGCCTATTCATTTGTGTATTCATGTTACCCAGGATCTCTCGTACAGTTTCTGCTGACACCATGCCTTCTGAGGCAATTTCAGGCTCACTAACTCTAACTATACTTCCGTCTACTTCTTTGGGAACTCCAACAGGATCATCTTCATTAGCTTAATATTCTTCTAAATCTTGATCTCCCAAGTTGGACATGGCAGATTCAGAATCCATTTAGCCGCTAGCTACGGTGCACAATATATATATCTGAAGATCTGAAAAACTACCACATATAACCCTATACGATTTGTATAGGACTATATGCAACGGAAAACTCTTTATATATTACTATAAAAAATGTTTTCCCAATTATATATATATTAGCGATGTACAAAATTTCTCCTTTTATTTCTATGTAAAAAAAAAATATTTTAACACAATATGTGCCATTGTATTTTCCTGAGTACTACTTTAGCACTCTAAACATAAATTTGATAAATGAAAGTGAAGAGACAGATATAGAATTTAGAATATTCAAAGATAGAGGAAAGGTGTGTGGTTTTATTTAACGCTGGTCAACAAAGACCTCTCTCTTTTTTCTTCTTTGGAACTATTATATGCTGCCTCTGCATCTTTCCAATCTATATTTCCACTGGAGATATTACCACGCCTGACAAGGAGTCCCTATTCGGGCGCCAATTTAACGGTGAGTGGGGAAATGGGGTACAACAGTGTAGGTTTAATGTGCAGGAAAGTATTATATTGTATGTGTTCTGGGGCTACCCGACAGGTCCTCCTATCTATTGCTCCACCTCCTCTCATAAATAAACAACAAAACTTCTTTTAACTTACTTTTAGTCTTCTGGCCTTTTCCAACGGCCGGATCCAGGAATGTGAACTCCTTGAAGGCGCACTTTTGTTTAGCTCCGGAATCTTTACCTTATGAGGCAATAATTTTTCGATAATTCTTATGAGGCAATAATCTTTCAATAATCCCTACTCTCAGGGCTATTGACACACAGCTCAATTACAATTTTTATTTTTATATAAACTTGCAAAAAAAAATATTATTTACAAATGTCGCTATTGGAATGTGAATTACTTAGGCAGGTTCTATCTTAACTATTAGTATTTCCAGATTCTACCTAGTCATGCTTCATCTTAAGTCTCTTAACTATTCGTGTTTCCGGATTTCACAAAATCTGTAATTCCCTTCAATACTTTTCTTAAACATCCAACTCCTCTCTCTTACAACTTATTTAACTTATCTTATTTCTTGCCTCAGTTTGCGTGCTATGCCGCATGCGGGAGAAAAGAGTGGATAGATATGAGAAGTGGGTTTTTAGGAATTACCTGTAATTGTGGGGTTAGTAAGGAAGAAGAAAGTGAGTGAAAAGTGTACAGCTATGGTAATTAGTAGGGATGTACCGATAGTATCGGTTAATATGGCCGATACTTACCTTTTGGGTGAAGAATTATGAGAAACTTTCAGATTCAATAACACTATTTAACACAAAAAATGTTTCTTTTTATTTTATTGAATCTTATATATTTTTTGACGCTGAACACAGAAATGACCTTAATTTTTTTCTATCATCGATACTTTGAGAGTCATTGCAATATTTAAGTTTTGGAATTTTTAAGGTTTGTTAATGAGCTTTCACTGTACAGTAGGTACTTATTACAATTTTTTATTTGAAGGTTTAAATTTACGAACATTTACTTAAAAAAGACTTTTTACTTGACACGATGCTTACTAATATCCCCAAAATATAAGTCAATGCTTTAATATGCCAAAAACATGCTTACTTTGCATTTAAAAGTACTTTGTTCATCGTGTTTTTCTCTTGTGAATCTATTTGGCTTCTCTTATCAAAACCCACAAATAATCACCCATCATGGCAGTATCCCAACGTCCCTGGTATCGCCTTTCCATTGTCTGAATATCCTGGTGAAGTCTTTCACCACTTTCTTCACTTACATCTCCTAAATTCGTCCTCGAAAAAAAGTCCAAACTGCGAGTGTAAATAGCGCACCTTTCAATGGAAATGCGGCACCCCTTTTTTTTTGATAACAATCAATTAGCAGTTTTCTACGGTATTCCAAAGAATCTTTTACAACGACAAATATGCTGAACCACATTATGAAAATGCACCACCATGTCTCATTTTTCACATTATGCTTCAGCTTTTCCTCTCAATTTCAAGGATTATAAGAATATTTACAGCATGTTTCATAATGAGCCCATCTTCTAGAAAAGAAAAGAGAAAAAACCTGATATATAGATATAATTATATATAGTATATATATATATAATATATTAATATATATATATATATATAATACTAATATATATATATATATTATATATATATATACTATATATATATATATATATATATTTATATATTATGTAGCTGCTTACATATATTGAGGAAACATACGTTTCTTCTTTTATATGTCATGGACTTGTTATAAAACAATTTTACTTACAGAAGGGGTGGTGAAGGTATAGGGTAGTTTTCATTATGAGGAACTGGGGGTTCTGGATGAGGGAATATCTGGGTATGGAAGAGATTGCCTTCCTTTACCTTTTCATATTTTGTAATATTCACCATGCAGAAGTGGCAGTCATCATAGTTGATTCGTTGGCTCTCGCCATATTCTGGGAATAGCCAAAGGCTTTGTTGCTTTCTTGTTCCTCTTAGCCATCCCCCCCATCTTAGGGTTGTTTTTACAACTTCCACATATAATGAGGCGCCCAGTGCTTATCTTAGTCACCAATACGCATGCCAAAGTAGAGCCTATCCAATACTTGGTTCCCTTCACAATTTTTGGTGGAAATGTGCTTATAACTAGCATTAATATCCACGCACAATAACAAATGAATCTGCCAACGTTTTATACTGTCTACTTGCAATTTTACACAAATGTTTATTATATTATTACTAAATATTAATTAAATAAAAATAAGATATTTGTTTTTGCTACCATAGCATGAATCATGTACATTGCACATAGAATTTTTATATTAATTTTGATATATAATATATTATATTAATATATATATTATAATAAATTATTAATATATATTATATATAATTATATATAAATATATATATATATATAATATATATATATATATATATTATATATTATATATATAAGCTCTTAAGCATGCAATCTCCACAAAACATTAATGACAACTGACTTTTACCCAGCGCGATGCCGGTAACGACCTTACAAAATGAGAAGATGCCAATAATTATTTTATGCCGTCGTAACATAAAAACGGTCGATGCTAAAGAAAAACTAAAAACATTTTTAGAATCTGCATAAAAAACTATAAAAAAAACTATAAAAAAAATCAGAAGAAACAAAAAATAATTTTTTTTTGTTACATTGTGTAATAAACTTAGTTTTGATATATAAAAGGTTCTAATGAGGAATTTCTTAAGCTAGCTGAAACCCCACAAGAATGGCATCTCCAATGGTGAACCACTTCTAGAATGCATTTAAATGGCATAACTGAGGAGCTTGGTCGCATGACAAAAAAAAAGATTGTTTTTTTTTTGTTTTTTTTTTTTTTTTTATCAAAAAGTTCACACCTCATGGGCATAGCCCTATTCAAGAGGGAACTTTCTAGGTCAATTTCCTACCTAGGATTCGAACCCGCGACCTTGTCACTCTACCGTTTGAGCCACGCCTTATCAGCAACAGCAACAGCACTGATAGCGACGATGGTGGCTTTTCAGCAAATAAACCTACTGAAGATGGCTAAGTGGATTTGGATATGCGTTAGATCTTTGATAAGTTCATGGCCGAAATTGCAATTCACCTTCTCTACACCTTCAAAAGAAAATTGCATACCAAGGGAAACCTCATCAAATCATTGGAATTGGAAAGTAGCTCAAGATCCAAGATAATTCGCCAAACCTTGCAATCTGTAAAGAGGAGATGATAACCTACGGGAAAACATGGCGATGCGCTTCTAGAAGAGAGAATCACTTCATTGGTGGTGCATCGTCACGAATGGCGGCACACAGGTTTCACCAATGGTTTCTCATTATATCAGTGCTTGCAAGCAAGACATAAATTTTAATCAACTGGTGTGAAGCCAACAACAATGGACTCAAACGTAATTCTCTTTGCGTGACCAAGTGGTAAATTAATTTCAAATATTTTCTTCATAACACTGCTAAAAAAGTAGCTTTAACCTTCACAATATACTTATAGTCCAAGAACTGGAATTAGAATGACAACGTCTTCGCCAATTCCCGATTGAGAGGTTCTCTATTATCACTGACTGGCTGGAATCCCCTCACACTGTTTCAAATTTTTCCCATTGAGACTCGTCGATTACTTATATGCGACTACACATACAAAATGAGTTACTAATGATATAATCAATAATCTGTAATACGTGATAATAATAGATAGATACATCATAATAATTAATCAATCAATAATACATAATATGAGTGAATGATGGTGTTTTATAAAGATAATATGGTAATAATGATGACATTAGTTAACTGTTAACTAATGAGTACATGATAGTGGTATTAGTTGATGGTAATGTATAGTAAATTAATAGATGATATTACATGATAGGTGATGATAACGACGTATCGTAATAGTGATAATAATGAATGTGATAGTTGTGATGATAATAATAGTGATTGTAATATTGACCCAGTATTAATGTTAAAGACAGTAATACTTATATATATGTATATATGTATGTATATATTTTTTTGATTTTTTTATATATTTCATACTTATTTATATAAAAGCGCCTGATAGCTCAGTGTTAGAGCACTCGCCAAACCAAGCGAGGGTCCCAGGTTCGCAACTGGTCCGCAACGGTGGGAGAATGTGAGCTTCTCTTCCTTAGGCTTGGCTCCATTCCTGCCTCGGACTTAAATGAGTACACCTCCCTCCTTATTAGCGCCTCTGCCCGGTGGTGTTTATCCTCTGTAAAAAAAAAAAAAAAAAATAAAAAAATATTTATCCGTCCCTCTCTCATCAGTCGAGAGCGAGCGTTATTTTTAGTGTAGGTGGGAATGTAAACACCCTAAAAAGGAAAAGGCTCTCGCCAGATACTAGTAAAAGCTTAATGTTTCTGTATCACAATTTGAGAATTTTTGAATATGTGTATTGAATGATATCTATCTTTATCTTAAAGAAGTATATTATTATTATGTCATGTTTTTTTTGAATAATAGCGTTCTTTTTTATTTTTGTTCTTTTCAGGCCCTAATTAAGGCCTCTTCTTTCATTATTTTTATTCTTATATTGTAACTAGTTAAAGGAATCTTCTTGTAAATTGAATAATGCTGTTTAAAACATAACAAGCTACAGAGTAAGGTCAAAAAATTGTTCTAAAGAAAACTTTTCTCAGAAATGGAATATTTTTTTAATAAATACAACATAAAGTTATCAATATTATATTTGCATTTATTATTCCTTTAAGATACTATTTTAATTTATAAAAATAAATATACTTGAGCCCAAAGCGGCGACAACCAAATATGAAATAAATGACTAAGTATTGGTTGTACAAGGAATGCAATCCTGAGTTGCCTAGTAGTACACAGATGTTCTATCTTATTACTGTGTATTTATTATATTAATTAAAGTATCGGTATCGGTATCGGCACCTAAAAAAATAGAGTATCAGTATCGGCCTCTTTTCTGGTATAGGTACATCCCTAGTAATTAGGGTTTCTTATCTTTAAATTCTTTCTCTTTCTTCTTCAA
The DNA here is from genome assembly GCA_015478945.1 of Trachelipus rathkii. Classification (NCBI taxonomy): domain Eukaryota; kingdom Metazoa; phylum Arthropoda; class Malacostraca; order Isopoda; family Trachelipodidae; genus Trachelipus; species Trachelipus rathkii. Next base: position 1,540 of record JABUQX010076719.1, on the reverse strand, counting down.
TCAGTTTGCTTCTGGTTAATCTCCAACCAACATGCCAAAGTAAAAAGCGGGAAACAGAATTCAAGAAATAAAAACCCTGGAAAGAACATACATTGAATTAATGCAATGCAATGTATATACCATGCAGGATGAATTAAATTATTAAAAAAACATTTACTACTCCTTCAGACTCAAAATTATTTGAATAATGTAATTATTTCCTGAATTTTGGTATGACTTACTTTTATAATCTAATATTCAAAACATGGTCTTAATTTATCATATCTTATTATTTCAAAACTTTACATTCATTTAGCTTTTATTCAATTAAACATAAATTCCCAATTACCTATTAATGAGGGTTTTGTGTTATATTTCTATAAATTCCTCTCCACAGTGTCCATGAACTGTCCTTTGGATAGATGATATTCTTCCAGAGATACTTTCCAATCTAATCTTCCAGAGATATTCTCAAATATAATTTTTATTTTCCTCTAAAATGATTCCTACTGCTATGTAACAGCTTTCCAAAAGTTTACAAAATTATGAATTGATTATTTAAACATTTATTTAACTAAAATTTCTTATTGATTCTCATCAAGCCTGGAATGAGAAAAAGACATAATAGGTCTATATGAGGTATTACTTATAATTAAAGACTATAAAAAAAGTATAATTTATTGAGAAAAGTCTCGAATTTTGAAACTATATAGGTACTTGTTTGCTGGTTGTCGTAAGGGTTGATAATCCTTCTCTCGCATTTTTAAGAATAAATTCCTCTTAACAGTACTAATTGCTCAATTATAAGAAAGGGGACTCAGTCTCCCTTTCAGCGTGACATATGTAGAGATGAAGTTGCCTGAAATTTAGGTCCTTTATTTGAAAGATTTCTTCATAAATAAAAGGGAGCTGGCACAGAACCATTTAGAATTCACAGAAAGGATCTAATCTGAGCTTCCCATAGTGGATCCAAAACAATAACGCCGCACATTGTTTCTGCCTGTGACTCCAAACTGTGAAATGAATGAAAGAAATCCTACTACCGCCCTACAAAGCGAACGTTTGACCCTTATGTCTGACGATCTAATCTCCTTCTACCACACGATCTCTGCTATCCGACTACACAGCATCTCATACGGCCACGACCATCATACTCTCAGCGTAATCTATCTTCACGCAATCTCGACATCGCACGACAACCACTATAGACTGATATCCGCACACACCTACAGCCAATCCCACATCCATCATCATCATCCTACTTTATCCATTTTGTGGCCATAAATAGCGCGTCTTTACTAAGCGAAGAGGAGCTTTGACACCTGGATGAGATAAGCTATGGAGATCTTGAAAAACTTGTTCATAATATTGCTTGGGAGTGCTTCTTTTTTTTTTTTGCTTGTAATTCGTCTGTCATCTTGGAGATTTTGCTTTGGGTTTTTTTTCTTCTCTTTTTCTTCATTTTGATAGTTATTTTCTTGGATGAGTGAATTATTTAGATGAGAGAATTGGAGATACTTTTTTCTTTGTTGTCCGGCATTGTGGTATTTACTTAGTGTTG
>JABUQX010076718.1:0-21174 GCA_015478945.1 Trachelipus rathkii | reverse complement strand
TTCTTTCTTAAATTATATCTACTTATTATATATATATATAAATTAATTAATAATTTTTAATATATTATAATATTATATTTAAATATATATAATATATATATATAGATATATAATATATTATATATATATGATATATATATATATATATATATTATATAATATATATTATATATATATTATAAGAAACTAATGAGCAAAATTACCTTATAGTACAAGAATTTCTTCTCTCCTGGGACTTTTTGCAAAAAGTGTAATTACTGCATCGGGATCCACTTCGATTTCCCTGTGAATGTTAAGTAAAGCTAGACCTGTCAAACGATCTTGTCCCATTGAGTTTCTTAAGTACGTTTTTAAACGCCTTAATTTTGAAAATGATCTTTCAGGTGTTGCGGTTGAAACAGGGAGAGTTACTAATATTTGTAGTAGCTTCCATATATTTGGGAAGATAGTATTATTACAACTAGACAATGCATCTATTGCAGTGCAAGGTCTTGCATCACAACTTTTGTTATCCCATTTCTGTCTCCAATATTCAAATTCAGTTTCCAAGTTTCCTGGACTAGGAAGAAACTTTTCAGAAAACGTAAACTTATCAGCACAATATCGTGATATAAATTTCTGAAGAACGGACAATAAGTCCTTATGTTTTTGAAATCGCTCTTCTAATTCTATAATAATTTTATTCAAAAATGGTATGAACACCTTTTATCTATAATAATGCTCAGGTTCAATATTATTTAAACCAGATACTTTCATTTGGCGAGAAGCACTTCGGGGGATCGAAATCGTTACATTAAATTTCAATGCAATGTACGTAACTTCTTCAAAGGTGCTTTTAAAAACAGATTCTGAATTTTAACGCCATTCATTCATAACGGCTATAAGATTACAAATGTGGTCACATGCTTCTATTAAATTACAATCAACGTTTTGAACTATTTTAGATAGTCCTAAAGTGGATGAAAGAACTTTGTAAAGGACAAAAAGTGTTACATAAAACTTACCTTCAAGTAAAGAATTTAGCATTTGGTATGCTTAATTGAGTTGAGGACTCACCGTTAGACACGTCTTGTATTTCGGGGGGGTTCTAACCCCCAAACCCCCCCACCGTACGCCCTTGTAATATATATATATATATATATATATATATATATATATATATATATATATATATATATATATATATATATATATATATATAATTTATAAGAATAAATATACAACCCACATCTATTTTATATATATATATATATATATATATATATATATATATATATATATATAACACTTTCGCAGGCCGTATCCCCGACGTTAGTACTTAGTAAGTTAGGGGTATTAAAGAAGTAAGTTTAAAGGAATCGTATACGACGAGTTTTCTTCGTCGCATACAAGTCTACAGTTTTTTTTAGAAAATCCTCAGTTGGATTCTCAGACCAATCGATGCTTATCATCATACAATGCCATTTAAGGTTTTGGCAGCATCTATTTTCTTTCTTACTTAGTATCGGTTCATGGTACTGAACGATCTTTTAACCAAGGCTATCGTTACAGGAATGACAAGAAAGATTTCACAGAGCTTTTGTAACTCGCAATATCCCACGTCCGCTTCCAATATTTTCGACAATGGGCTTTCATCTGCTTTAAATATTTCGCTTTCGAGCATGGAATTGATATAAAAAATGAAGGATTTCAGGTCAGCTAGTACACCTTCCGCATTAAACATCGGAAATCTGTCACAAAATTTTCTAACTTCAATATCCGGTAAATTTGTTAATGACTGAAACGTCTCAAAGCGACTAGCAAATATCATTATATCAATTGATTTGTCGTTGAACCTTTCTTCAATTTCTTCGATTACACTATCGCAGTATATTTTCATCCCTTTAAATGCATTTTTCTTATCTTCATCAGCAATCAGGCGCACTTCAGATACAAACTCCTCCATTATTTCACACCGAACGTTTTTTTGTAAGTCACTATTGACGTCTCCACACTGATTTGCAATATTTTGCAGGTGCAATTTTGTTCCAGTAATTAGGGGGATGACTTATATATATATATATATATATATATATATATATATATATATATATGAGATCATGAGAAAAATAAACACTAATAAATATATATTAACTAAGCCACTCCTTAACTAATAGGACCTTTTCCGAAAGAAATTTCTATAGCAATACCCATTTTCTCAGAAGTCAGAATTAACAACTTTGCTATTTTATTGCCATATCTATCATGTTTCCATGCATTCTGGCTGATTTTATTATTTATCGCTAGATAATATAGATTTAAACATACTTTTATGTTTATTGCCTTTATTTGTGTAATTTACGGCAAAAATTAATTCATGTTTGATTTTTTCGGGGGGGGCACCCGCGTGCCGCGGGGGGGGAAAACCCCCCCCGGAGGTATGCCTTGAAAGAAACACTGGGGGTGAAACCAAGCCCCCCCCCGATATTAGAGCAGTTAACTCCATACTATGAGCCGGATGAGACCTTGTATAGCGGAGCCAACTGAGAAAAGCGAGGAAAGTCTCAGTAGTCTAAGAACAGAACTTATAGTCTTTGAGACCGCCCTAGCAACGTTGTTGATGTGAGGTTCCAAACATTTTTTTGTTCATGTTAGGGCCAAGGATGTTTATATTGTCAACAGGAGAGACCGACAGAACCGTCGAAAGAGACAGGAAGGTAGAAGGATAATTTTGGAGAGGGAGATTTGTACAAGTTGGGTTTTTAAAGAATGAAATTTCACAAGGTTATTTCTGTCCATCAGCGAGAATAAAATCGGAAAGATAAAGACGAGAGGCAATTCCAGAAGTAAATGGAGTAGAATTGATATGAGCTTAAAGAATGAAGGGTCGAGTCATCGGAATACGATGGATATAGTTAGAGGTGCAGTGAGAAGATCATTATGAAAAGTAGGAATTAAAGTAGGGGATAAGACAGATTCCTGAGGAACACCACTATTGACAGAAAAGAAGAAGAAGTCGACTCCATCAACAACAGCCGATATGAGCGATTTGGCAAAAAAAAAGCTAGATATAAGTAAGCAAAGAGAAAGAGAAACCCACTAAGGAGGGGAGCTTGGAGAGCAGTGACGCATGCCATACTCGGTCAAATTCGGATATGTCAAGCGCCCCCACCCAAGTCTCCCCGTAGTTCTTAAGAGCGAAAAACCATAAATCGGTTAGATAGGGAAGTATATCGCCAGTAGACTTCGTGCACGAGAGCCGTACTGGCGATCGGAGTGAGTTTCCAGATGATCTAAAAAGTGAGTTGAGAAGAGTTTCAAAGATCTTAGAAAGAATACAAGTGAGAGCTACAGGGTGATAGTTAGAAGGATCAGAGCGGCTTCCTTTTTTCGGAATAGGTTGGACATGTGAGAGCTTCCAGCACTGAGGGAGGGAAGTGCTAGGATTGAGACATAGAGAATATAGTTGAGCGAGTGGCCGAAGAGATTAGCCTTTCAGTTGGAGATTCAGCAACATCTCAATTCAGAGTCGAATAAGAGGAGGAAAGGCAGATTTTACAAGAAGTTGCTAGGATGAAAAGATTGTCAGTAGGAGAACCAAGGAGGTTATCGCACTTTCCTTTGATGAAAGCCAGCTTTGCTCGTCGAAGAGTATCCCTGCAACGATTTCTAGCATGAATGAAAATTAGCGAGAGAGTGATAGGAGAACGGAGAATTTTTCCACCACTCCGACCAGGCACTGTCTTAGCCTGAATGGCCAGAGAATAACGCACAATCGAACCATGGATTATGAGGAAAGAAAGATCTAGTTTTAGAAAGAATGAATGAGGAAAGAAAAATTTTGCTGAAGAAGGAATGAACTTGTTCATCCCATCAACGATTACAGCTCCATCCTTATCTTTAAATCTTATAACATCATTCATTATTCCTTATTGAGCCAGCCAATTTGCTTAATCACATCTCCAAATGAACCTACATTAAAGTCCCTGGTCTAAATATTTTTACCATTTATGAGGAACAGCCACTTGACCTAAAATTGTTACGGACCACAAACATGTCTCCTCATTTCCCTTAATAAATACTTTTCATTTCATTGATAAACTATTATTATTATTATATTATATTATTAATTATTAATTATTATTACTTATTATATATTATTATTATTATTATTATTATTATATTATTATTTATTCATATTATCTTCTATTTCAATCATCACTATTATTATTGTCATTTGTTGAAGAAGACATTCCTTATTTTCCTTCAATTACCCAATCCTTCCCCAAATGTAATTACTTTCTCATTTCGTTGTGAGATTCAAATAGCCCATCTCCCAGCAACCTCGGTTTTTTTAAGGGTTCTTTCTCTGCATTGGGTGGGTCTTGGGGGGGGGGGGAAAGGGGTTCAATGGGAGTTAATTCTAAGTATCTCATTTTCTTGGCAGGTGCATATGAAATGTATCAGGTCTTCTTCAACTCCACATATGTCACAGTTAATTTCGCCATTTGAGAACCTGTTTCTCCATTTTAGGTTCAAAGTATTGGATCTGGCCCTGAAAAGTATCACTGAGTAGAAGGAGTTGTCGTAATCTGAGCTTTCTTCAATTCCTATTTTCCATCTTCGGTACATTTGTAGACTTTCTTTGCTTCCTATCTCTTCTTTCCATTGATGTAGGTCCCAAGCTTTTACTTTTTCAGCGATTTCTTTCTTGTCAAGCCTTTCTATTGCTACTATGTCTATCATAACTTTGTCCATGTATCCAAGTGCAGTCTTCCACCATTTTTTCCCTTCTGCTTTCATTTTTTCAAGTATGTGTTTTAAGACTTCTTTTTTTCCTTCTGATATTGATTTCATATATTTTAACTTGTTAGTTATTATTCTTCCCTGCATTGATGATGCTCCAATCTCTCCCCTCAGAACTGCAGTGGGGGTGTACCTAGTCCCTCCTAGTATCTTCTACTGTGTTTTCAATTGTTTGCAACTTATCTAATTCTTGTTTTGTGAAGCACATTACATTGGATCCATATAAAATTGCTGGGAGTGCCACATTTTTCCAGTATGTTTTCCCTATAAGCAGTTTGTTGCAGCTCTTCTCAATGACTGAACCTGTTTGGCTAGCCAAGGTGTGGGCCTTATTTATGAGATGCAGCTTCTGAGCCTTAAACATTTTTTTCATTGTTTATATATAAGCCTAGGTATTTTATTTTGTCCACCACTTTAATTCCCTCAATCTCCAACGGTGGTTGTTCCATATTAAAAATCAATACATTGCTTTTCTCTTTGTTTATTTCTAGACCACATTCCCCACTTATCTGTAGTAATGTCCTAATATTTGCAGCTGCATCGTTTACATTTTCTGCTAAGATCAGGCCATCATCAGCAAAGAATAGACTGTTTATTTTTATGGAACCATTGTTGAATCCCTTTTCTTTCTCCAGTTCCTTAATTATTTTGTAAGTAACAAGTTTGAATAATGTAGTAGATCCTGTACACCCTTGCTTTATTCCGCTAGTAACTTCTATCTCTACATTTTCTATTTCATTTCCCAACTTAATGTAGGTTTTGTCATCTGTATATACTTGTGCAATGGCGCTTATTATTTCATGGTGAACCTTGTACTCTTTTAGAACTCTTATCAGTGATTCCCTACTCACTGAGTCAAAAGCCTTTTTGAAGTCTATAGAGACTACAATTAATGGTAGGTGTCTTCTGTATGATTCTTCCACGCAGTATTGCAAAATAAAAAGATTATCCTCAATTCTTGCACCTTCTGTAAATCCTGATTGATTTTCCTTTATTTCATCACATATTTTAATGTGTTCTTCAATTTCATTTTTAATTAATGTCATGAATTGTTTGTAAGATGTATTCAGTTAATGACGATAGGCCTTAAATCTTTTACAGTTGGATTTCTCTTTTCTATCATACATTGATTATAGATGTTTTCCAGAGTTGGTTATGTTCCCTTTGTTAGTTCTTTATCTGAAACAATTTGAGAACCTTATAAACACATTGCTTCACTTTACTCCGATTCCAATACCATTATGATAGTTCTGCTTTAAGACCATCTTGGCCCTGGTGCCTTCTTCCCTTTTAGCTTTTGTAAGCACCTTCTGACTTTATCGGTGGTTATGACTGGTTTGTTCATGGGTGTTATGGAGTTTTTTACTGTTATTGCCATGTCCATATGTTCTCTCAATTGTACTGGAAATTGGTGTACTCCACTTTGTATCCGTTGGTATCTTTGCTCGTTAAGTCTTTTATATTCCTCTTTCGAGTTATCGTCCCATTCTTCTGCAATTCGGTTTTCATGTTTGCAGTATATGGTTTCCCAAAATCCAGTTAATTCTTTTCCTATTTCCTCCTTTGGTATTAGTTTACCATTTTCATAATGAAGTTTAGTCTCCCTCATGGTTCTATCTGCTCCCTTAAGTTTCTTTATATTCTCCCATAATTTGTTGTTTTTATCAGATGTTATATCAGCAGAAACATTTTGTTATGTCTGCAGTGAATTTATGAAAACACGATGTAGGGGTTGCTGCAGTAGCTCCTACTTCTACCCCGGTTATGCTCTGAAATGTGCATCACTAATATTTATAGTGTATTTCCATTTATGTCTTTATTATTATTTATAATCATAAATTTCTTCCCACTCTGCTAATCATGTTTTTTTTAGGAGATTATAAGTAAAGTAGGCATTTTCAGATATATATTATTTTTGTGAAGTGGACCACATTTATTTTGTCCCTTCACCACATCTCCGTCAATCTCTCTGGATTCCTTGTGGACAAGGAATTAACACCTCAGTAAAAGTAAGATATTACTTTTACTATGTTCATACACTTAATGTCTTTATAATTTTAGAGGTGTGTGTGTGCTCCATTTGAGATTTCTGTATGGCTTGGCTTATGGCTTCTCTATTTTCACAGTTCATCAGCAGTTCTCCGGTCTTCCTCAAGACTCTTCAAACAACCCTTGTGGAAGGTTCTAACAATCCCCAAGGGTGAGTTGAAGCCATGCTTTATATCCTTTTTTATGTTTTCTGTCATGGAGCACAAATTTTTACAATATGCCTACTTTTATATTTCTCAGGTTCTAGTGCTGGGGCTGATTGTAACATTTAGTGCAGGGGCACATTATCATTTCTAGTGCTGGGGCTATCGTCTCCATTTTAGTGCCGGGGCATCTTGCCTATTTTGATGCTGGTGCATTTAACTGATTCCAACTGAGCGTTTAACTTGATCTTATACAACCTCCAGCAGACTATTCAATTCAGCACTGGGAGTGCTGTTTCATCAGACCACAAAAGTTGAGTGATCTTTAATATTTGCATCCTTTACTACACACACACATATCAGTTCTTGTTCCTTTTTGTAAATATATCTCTCTTGAACTGAATTTGAATGGAATTAAATTGAACTGACCTTACGACTTCAACTTACGATCTTAGGTTTGGGTCTAGACCAAACCGATGGATAACAGATACTCAGAAATAGAAATCGACATTTAGATTATCCTCCCCTTAATTTAAGTATAATAAACGTTGTTTTAAACGTTTTGTTTTATTTCCCCTGATTCATCAAACCTGACCTTGTTCATTCAAGGAGGAATCTTCAGCATCACTTACTTAAAATTTTATTGAAGGTTCATTTTTGCGGAAGCCCAAAACTGACGAGTGTTCAGTAAAAATAAGTAGTACCTTGGAGATTCATTAAATTCTACCATTAACAGCGGTGTAGGTAGATAAATATTAACTTAGTTAGTATTTTCAGACTAACCTTATAACACCTTGTCGCCACAGTAACAGTAGTACTAACTGACTAAATTTTCTCTCTTTTTCTATTAGAATTAATTCATTAATCTTTACTGACAGTTCCTTTTAGTCTCTGATCTTCGACGCTGTCTTAGTTTCTGATCTCACTTTCTAGATTTATTGGGTGGTTTGGGAACCTCTGTTAACAGTTAATATCCTGTTAGTTTTTTCTCATATGTTGTTATTTCTTGTGTTATAAGTTTGTGCACTTTTGTTTTTTGTTCTTTATACTGCTCCCAGAGCATATTTCTGGCATGATCTTCTGCCTCATTTCGTCTTTTTCTCTTCTTTTTTTTTATTGCCTTTCTTATTTCTTCTGTCATCCAAGGTCTTTCTATCTTTTTTCCATTTTTTTCTTCTTTTTTTCTGTATGTTTTTAATAAGGTATCATCCGCTGCCTGTTTAATGATTTTGTTCATCTCTTCCAATGTATCCACTCTTTCATTTTGCATTTTATTTTCTAGGTGTTGTACATAACTTGTCATCAGAACTGGTTCTGTACTATAATATTTAATATTGCACCATCTCCCTTTTTTATAATTAGGCCTCACTTTGTTTCTTAGATATATTTGGATTAAATTATGGTCTGATAGATCAAATACTTCTTGGTTTTCATCTATTTTCATTGAATAAAAATGTTTATTCATAGCATTATTAGCCAGAGCAAAATCTATGACACTTCTCATGTCATTCCTCTGCCATGTGTAGAGTCCATCACACTCTTCAGATGTATTTAAGAGTTTCAACTCAAACTTATCTATCCACTCTAAAACCATTTCCCCCTGTTTATCAAGTTGTTGTCTTCCCAACCATGGTAAGTGCCCATTGAAATCCCCTAGGATCATGAAATTCTTTTTACTCTCATATCTTATCAGTCTTTCGCACTCTTTTCTTATTATGATATTTCTTCTTATGTCTTCTGGTTTGCTTCCTGTTGCAAAATATACTAATACAAATATATATTCTGTATCATGCACTTTAACCTTGAAGTAAAGGATATCATTATGCTTTCCATCAAGTTTTTCTACTTCTATATGCTTATTTCTCTTATGTATAACCATTAACCCTCCCCCTTTTTTATCCTCTTCCTTTCTATTACTAAAAATTTTGTCAAGGTCATCTCTAAGTATGAATCTGTCCTCTGTGAGATGTGTTTCTACTAAAAGTACTATATCATTTTCTGTATTTATTAACAACTCAATCTCAGTTAATTTTGTTTTTGTTAATCCTTGTATATTAATCATATTTAACGTTAGCCTGTTGTACAAACCTAACCTAACCTAACCTAACCTAACCTAACCTAAATAACAACCAATATAAAATGTTAGCCGAAATGGATAGCGTATCGTGGAACTGCCAAAGCTGCTTACAGAAACCAAAAGAGAATACCATCTCTGTGTTGGACTTCACAGAGTTGAAGATTATGGTAGCCTCATCTGTTGAACGGGTAGCCTCATCTGTTGAACGAATGGAAAAAATGCAGAACACCATATACCAACAACAACAACAACTTCAGCAGCAACAAACCCAAATAGATGAATTAATGAGGGAAATGAAAAGAAGGGAAAATTCACTAGAAGACCGGAAACATATAAGGGAACTCGTAAAGGAAGAACTTTTAGAAATTGAAGACAAGCGGAGAAGGAAAAATAACTTAGTAATTTATAATCTAGAAGAAGTGAATATTGAGCAGACAAACTTAGAGGAGGCTGAACAAAAGGACAAAACCTGTAGCTCTGAAATCTTTAAAGAAGTGGGAGTAACAGAGTTCGAGATAGTAAGGGTAAAAAGGCTGGGAAACCGTAACTTTATAATCTAGAAGAAGTGAATATTGAGCAGACAAACTTAGAGGAGGCTGAACAAAAGGACAAAACCTGTAGCTCTGAAATCTTTAAAGAAGTGGGAGTAACAGAGTTCGAGATAGTAAGGGTAAAAAGGTTGGGAAACCGTAATTCCAGACCACGACCCATACTTATAGAAATGAAAACTGCTGATCAAAAATGGGATGTCCTTAAAAGAGCAAAACATATAAGAAATAGTACACATTTCAAGAATATTTATATAAACCCGGACCAAACTAAAAAAGAAAGAGAGGAAGCAAAGCAGCTGAGGAATGAGATACACGAAAGAAAACAAAATGGAGAACAAGGACTATACATTAAACAGGGAAAAATATGCAAGAATGGAAATTTTTAATAAGGAAAGGCAATGATACCGGACAAACAGATATGGCAATGTACAACAGGCTAACGTTAAATATGATTAATATACAAGGATTAACAAAAACAAAATTAACTGAGATTGAGTTGTTAATAAATACAGAAAATGATATAGTACTTTTAGTAGAAACACATCTCACAGAGGACAGATTCATACTTAGAGATGACCTTGACAAAATTTTTAGTAATAGAAAGGAAGAGGATAAAAAAGGGGGAGGGTTAATGGTTATACATAAGAGAAATAAGCATATAGAAGTAGAAAAACTTGATGGAAAGCATAATGATATCCTTTACTTCAAGGTTAAAGTGCATGATACAGAATATATATTTGTATTAGTATATTTTGCAACAGGAAGCAAACCAGAAGACGTAAGAAGAAATATCAAAATAAGAAAAGAGTGCGAAAGACTGATAAGATATGAGAGTAAAAAGAATTTCATGATCCTCGGGGATTTCAATGGGCACTTACCATGGTTGGGAAGACAACAACTTGATAAACAGGGGGAAATGGTTTTAGAGTGGATAGATAAGTTTGAGTTGAAACTCTTAAATACAACTGAAGAGTGTGATGGGCTCTACACATGGCAGAGGAATGACATGAGAAGTGTCATAGATTTTGCTCTGGCTAATAATGCTATGAATAAACATTTTTATTCAATGAAAATAGATGAAAACCAAGAAGTATTTGATCTATCAGACCATAATTTAATACAAATATATCTAAGAAACAAAGTAAGAAGGCCTAACTATAAAAAAGGGAGATGGTGCAATATCAAATATTATAGTACAGAACCAGATCTGATGACAAAATATGTACAACACCTAGAAAATAAAATGCAAAATGAAGGAGTGGATACACTGGAAGAGATGAACAAAATCATTAAACAGGCAGCCGATGATACCTTATTAAAAACATATAGAAAGAAAGAGGAAAAAAACGGAAAAAAGATAGAAAGACCTTGGATGACAGAAGAAATAAGAAAGGCGATAAAAAAAAGAAGAGAAATTAATAGGAAAAGGAGAAACGAGGCAGAAGATCATGCCAAAAATATGCTCTGGGAGCAGTATAAAGAACAAAAAACAAAAGTGCACAAACTTATAACACAAGAAATAACAACATATGAGAAAAAACTAACAGATGAAATAAAATCTGATAAAAACAACAAATTATGGGAGAATATAAAGAAACTTAAGGGAGCAGATAGAACCATGAAGGAGACTAAACTTCATTATGAAAATGGTAAACTAATACCAAAGGAGGAAATAGGAAAAGAATTAACTGGATTTTGGGAAACCATATACTGCAAACATGAAAACCGAATTGCAGAAGAATGGGACGATAACTCGAAAGAGGAATATAAAAGACTTAACGAGCAAAGATACCAACGGATACAAAGTGGAGTACACCAATTTCCAGTACAATTGAGAGAACATATGGACATGGCAATAACAGTAAAAAACTCCATAACACCCATGAACAAACCACTCATAACCACCGATAAAGTCAGAAGGTGCTTACAAAAGCTAAAAGGGAAGAAGGCACCAGGGCCAGATGGTCTAAAGCCAGAACTATATAAGGCATTAATCAGAAGTGAACAGTGTATACAGGTTCTCACAAATTGTTTCAATAAAGAACTAACAAAGGAACATAAACCGACATCATGGAAATCATCTATAACAAGTATGATAGAAAAAAAGAGGAATCCAACTGTAAAAGATTTAAGACCTATCGCATTAACTGATACATCCTACAAACAATTTATGACATTAATTAAAAATGAAATTGAAGAACACATTAAAATATGTGATGAAATAAAGGAAAATCAATCAGGATTTACAGAAGGTGCAAGAATTGAGGATAATCTTTTTATTTTGCAATACTGCGTGGAAGAATCATACAGAAGACACCTACCATTAATTGTAGTCTCTATAGATTTCAAAAAGGCTTTTGACTCAGTAAGTAGGGAATCACTGATAAGAGTTCTAAAAGAGTACAAGGTTCACCATGAAATAATAAGCGCCATTGCACAAGTATATACAGATGACAAAACCTACATTAAGTTGGGAAATGAAATAGAAAATGTGGAGATAGAAGTTACTAGCGGAATAAAGCAAGGGTGCACAGGATCTACTACATTATTCAAACTTGTTACTTACAAAATAATTAAGGAACTGGAGAAAGAAAAGGGATTCAACAATGGTTCCATAAAAATAAACAGCCTATTCTTTGCTGATGATGGCCTGATCTTAGCAGAAAATGTAAATGATGCAGCTGCAAATATTAGGACATTACTACAGATAAGTGGGGAATGTGGTCTAGAAATAAACAAAAAGAAAAGCAATGTACTGATTTTTAACATGGAACAACCACCAACGGAGATTGAAGGTATCAAAGTGGTGGACAAAATAAAATACCTAGGCTTATATATAAACAATGAAAAAAACATGTTTAAAACTCAGAAGCTGCATCTCATAAATAAGGCCCACACCTTGGCTAGCCAAACAGGTTCAGTCATTGAGAAGAGCTGCAACAAACTGCTTATAGGGAAAACGTACTGGAAAAATGTGGCACTCCCAGCTATTTTATATGGATCCAATATAATGTGCTTCACAAAACAAGAATTAGATAAGTTACAAACAATTGAAAACACAGTATACAGGAAGATACTAGGAGGGACTAGGTACACCCCCACTGCAGTTCTGAGGGGAGAGATTGGAGCATCATCAATGCAGGGAAGAATAATAACTAACAAGCTAAAATATATGAAATCGATATCAGAAGGAAAAAAAGAAGTCTTAAAACACATACTTCAAAAAATGAAAGCAGAAGGGAAAAAATGGTGGAAGACTGCACTTGGATACATGGACAAAGTTATGATAGACATAGTAGCAATAGAAAGGCTTGACAAGAAAGAAATCGCTGAAAAAGTAAAAGCTTGGACCTACATCAATGGAAAGAAGAAATAGGAAGCAAAGAAAGTCTACAAATGTACCGAAGATGGAAAATAGGAATTGAAGAAAGCTCAGATTACGACAACTCCTTCTACTCAGTGATACTTTTCAGGGCCAGATCCAATACTTTGAACCTAAAATGGAGAAACAGGTTCTCAAATGGCGAAATTAACTGTGACATATGTGGAGTTGAAGAAGACCTGATACACTTCATTTGTATCTGCCCAGAATATGAAGATCTTAGAATTAACTCCATTGAACTTCAAAGACCACATGCAGAAGACCTAAACGAGGTTGCTGGGAGATGGCTATTTGAATCTCACAACATGGAGGAAGTTAAATACATTTTGGGGAAGATGTGGGGAAGAAGAGAAAAAAGGATGTCTTCAACAAATGACAATAACAATGGTGGATGATTTAAATAGGAATAATAATTAGTAAATTGCAAAATAATAATTAATAATAATAATCAATAATAATAAATAATCAATAATAATAATATAATAATAATAATAATAATAATAATAATAATAATGAAATAATAATAATAATAATAATAATAATAATAATAATAATAATAATAATAATAATAATAATAATAATAATAATAATAATAATAATACTGTTAAGTGTAAGAATAAAATAAGTGAATAATAAATAAATAAATACTAATTCAATGTAATAATATTATTCATAGGGATAAGAATTAGTGGTGGTAGTGATAGAGCCACTGGTAATATTGAGAAAGGTGCTATTATTTATAAGGCAAATAAATATTAAGTGCAAAAGTGCAGTGCAGTGAAATTATCATAATGAAATATATAGTCTTGGCTATTTTGATATCTAACAATTGTATTAATGATACATATATTTTGTTTTTTAATATTATTGTCTTTATATTAAAGGTCCTTTGATACCTCAAATAAATGATATGACTGTGAATTAGAATAACCATTTATTTTTATTATTTTTATAATTTTTATAATTTTTTATAGAATTTAACAGGAATCTTAGGAAAGTGCATGTAATCCTTTTAATCTCATTAATTGTAAGTTTGTATAATCTTTATATTATTTAATGGCTTTCACAAAAATGGCAATAAAATCTTTAATATTCAAGATATTTCAATGCTTTTTCACTAAAATACTCCTATTTTGTGTAGGAATAAATTTCATTTAGACACTTTATTTCAAATTTTATTTTCTAAAAGTTTTTTTTGACAATCCCTGAAAAGTACTTCCAAATTTTTTGAAGTAAAAGAAATCAATCACGTGTGACACCACCTTACATCATACAAAAGCATTTAAAATAAACGTCAGTCTTTTAAGGATTTTATATGCAGAGTTGTTACCAAATTTTAAGAAAAAAAACTGTTCGTTTTTTTTTAATGAATTTTTTTGTGATCTAATGTAAGAAAAAAATGAAGTGCTAGAAAAACGCAAATAAACATTTGGAAATATTATTTCTTTTTTTAGACGGCAAAAAAATATTTATTCTCATATATATATATATATATATAATATATATATATATAAATAAATATATATATATACTATATATATATATATATTATATATATATATATATTATTATATATATATTATATATATATAATATATATTATATATATATTTATTTATAATAGGCTATATATAAAAAAAAATATATATATATATATATATATATATATATATATATATATATATATATATATATATATATATATATATATATATATATATATATATATATATATATTATATATATATATATATATATATATATATATATATATATATATATATATATATATATAAGGGTTCCAAGCACCCTTCCATGGATTTAAATAATTACCGAGTTTCAAAGCAGTGATATCGAAGCAGGAGATTAGAAAACTGTTCCGAGATGCCTTCTTTGTTCTGGGTAGATGGGATCGGACTAGTGGTTAGAACCTACTGCACAATTGTCTAACGGCGACGCCTGTTGTCGATGGTTCGAGTCCTGGCGCGGAGTGAAATTCTATATTCGTCTTATTATTGGCAAATTTGCCGCAACAAGCATGTTGTGCCCATTTCGGCGTTGCTTTACTTTGGTTGGTTGCTCCTGTAACCCAAGAGCACCCAAGCAGAAGGCCATGTAGCCCCGGCAGGTGTTCCAACCAGCCTCCTGTCGATTTAAATAAGTATCTAGTTTCAAAGCAGTGGTATCGGAGCAGAAGATTAGAAAACTGTTCCGATATGCCTTCTTTTTCTGGGAAGGCGATAGGACTAGTGTAGAGCTTCCTGTACATTGTATAACGGCGACGCTGTTTTGTCGATGGTCGAGTCCTGGCGCGGAGTGAAATTTTTCTCTTTGTCTTTTTTGCAAATTTGTTGTAACAAGCATGTTGTGCTCATTTCGGCGTTCCTTTTGACTTTGCATTGGTTTGCTCTGTTACCAGGAACCCAAGCATCAGAATGCCATGTACCCAGCGGTGTTTCCAACACCCTCCCTGTCATTTAAATAAGTACTGAGTTTCAAAACTGTGATTTCGAAGCAATATATAAGAAATTGTTTCCGAGAATGCATCTTTTTCTGGGAAGGTGGATCGGACAAGTGACAGAGCTTCCTGTACATTTCTAACGCGACGCTGTTGTCCGATGGTTTGGAGTCCTGGCGAGAGTGAAATTTTATATTCGTCTTATTAATTGCAAATTTGCCTGCAACAAGCATGTTGTGCAATTTCGGCGTTTCCTTGATTTTATTTGGTTGCTCTGTAACCAAGGAGCAACCAAACCAAAAGGGCAGAATGCCATGTAGCCACAGCGGTGTTTCGCACACCAACCTCCTGTCCGATTTAAAATAAAGTATCCGCCCCCCCCTCCGAAGTTCAAAGCAGTGATATCGGAGAAGTAAATTAGAAAACTTCCGATATGCCTTCTTTTTCTGGAAAAGGCGGATCAGACTAGTGGTAGAGCTTCCTGTATACATTGTTAACGGCGACGCTGTTGTCGATGGTTCGAGTCCTGGCGCGAGTGAATTTTTTCTTCGCCTTATTATTGCATAATTTGTCGCAACAACATGTGTTATGCCCATTTCGGCGTATCTTGACTTTGGTTGGATACTCCTGTAACCCAGGAACAACCATGCAGAACCATGTAGTCCCAGCAGGTGTTCCAACCAACCTCCTGTTGTCGATTTAAATAAGTACCTAGTTTCAAAGCAGTGATATCGAAGAAGATTAGAAAACTGTTCTGATATGCCTTCTTTTTCTGGGAAGGTGAATCGGACTAGTGAGAGCTACCTCTACATTGTCTAACGGCGACGCTGTTTGTCGATGGTTCGAATCCTGGCGCGAGCGGCAAATTTGTCTCAACAGCATGTTGTGCACATTTCGGCGTTTCTTGTTGACTTTGTTTGGTTGTTCCTCGTAACCACCAGGGGAAAGGAACAACCAAGCAAGAATGCCAGGTAGCCCAGAGGTGTTCCACACACCCTCCTTGTCGATTTTAAATTAAGTTACGAAGTTTAAAAAGCAGTGAATATCGAAGCATTAGATTAGAAATCTGTTTCCGAGATGCCTTCTTTTTCTTGGGAGGGCGGAATCATTTAAAATTAAATATTAAATTTCATTTTTTATAAAAAAAAATTATAAATCCAGAGAACCTTATAAAGACTATTTTCTAAATTGTTAAAATTCGTGACATCACCTTATTAGCATTATGCTATCCTTATTATGCTTATTAGCATTTGAAATTGTGCTTTTCCACGTGGTATGGCTTGAGAGGTATGACGTATGATTCATCTATGATGTTGAGGATATTTATTGGCTATTTCAAAAAGATTTACCGCCTCTCCTCCCTGAAGATGTTCTATTTATATATATATATATATATATATATTATATATATATATATATATATATATATATATATATATATATTATATATATATATATATATATACTATATATATATAATATATATCATATATATTTATATATATATATATTATATTCCCACGCAAACGTAAATAATTCTTTTATTCAGACTTCGGCTCCCGGCTAAGGTTTATACATTTGAAAATTGTTGAGCACTTCTTTTGTATATTTTCACCTAAAAAATATTTCTTGAAAATTTATTTCCCAAATCTCTTAACTCCGTCTCCGGTTCTGGCTCCTGGCTCCGACTAAAGGTTTTTCTGCACTATTTTAAATTGTCCAGGCACGTCTTCTGGTAATAATTTTTTTCAAAATTAAAAAAAAAATTTCGAAAAATTCATCGCTGAAAATAATATCCACTGAAGTCGAGAAAGGTATTCTCCCAGTGAATTAATTCAGCCATCTTCTGACAATATCTTTTTTCTCCCTAAAAAGTTATTCAATGAAAAAAATCATACCCAGGACTCCGGCTCCGGCCCTGGCTCCGGCTCCGACTTCGGCTTCGGCTCCGACTAAGGATTCTAACTTATTTGTAAATTTAATTCGCACGTCTGCTGGGAATAAAATTTTTCACGCTAATATTTAATTGAAAATTTCATAACCTAGGATCGCGGTTACGACTCCGGCTTCAGATCCGGCTCCGGATCCAACTAAGGTTTTCTGTACTATTTGAAAATTGTTCAGTAGTCTTTAACATATATTTTTCAGGCGTAAAAAATATTTTCTGAAAAAAATTCATACCCAGGATCCGGCTTCCGGATCCGGCTCCGGATCCGACTAATGTTTCTACACTATTTGAAAATTGTTCAGCACGTCTTCTTCTATTAAATTTTTCACCTTAAAAAATTATTTCTTGAAAAAATTCATACCTGGATTCGGATCGTAAAGATTTGGATCGGCTTTGGCTTTCGATCTTCGACTTCGGCTTCGGCTCCGGATCCGACTAAGGTTTCTGCACTATTTGAAAATTGTTCAGCACGTCTCCTGGCAATAAATTTTTTACGTAAAAAATATTTTTCGAAAAAAATTCATACCCAGGATCCGGCTAAGGATCCGGCTCCATATCCGACTTCGGCTTCGGCTCCGGATCCGACTAATGTATCTACACTATTTGAAAATTGTTCAGCACCTTTTCTGGCAATAAATTTTTCCCCTAAAAAAAATTTTTCTGAAGAAAATTTATACCCAGGATCCGGATCCGGATCCGGATCCAGATCCGGATCCGGATCCAAACTAAGGTTTCTGCACTATTTGAAAATTGTTAAGCACGTCTCCTGGCAATAAATTTTTTACCTAAAAAAATATTTTTCGAAAAAAAATTATACCCAGGATCCGGCTAAGGATCCGGCTCTAGATCCGACTTCGGCTCCGGATCCGACTAATGTTTCTACACTATTTTAAAATTGTTCAGCACGTCTTCTGACAATAAATTTTTCACCTAAAAAAATATTTCCCGAAAAAAAATTCATAAGCAGGATCCGACTCCGGATCCGGCTCCGGATACGGCTCCGGATACGACTTCGGCTCCGGATCCGACTAATGTTTCTACACTATTTGAAAATTGTTCAGCACGTCTTCTGGAGATAAATTTTTCACCTAGAAAAATATTTTCTGAAGAAAATTCATACCCAGGATCCGGATCCGGCTCTGACTTCGGCTTCGGCTTCGGCTCCGGATCCGACTAAGGTTTCTGCACTATTTGAAAATTGTTCGGCACGTCTTCTGACAATAAATTTTTCACTAAAAAAGTATTTAACGAAAAAAATGGCTCCGGATAAGGCTCCGGATACGACTTCGGCTTCGGCTCCGGATCCGACTAATGTTTCTAGACTATTTGAACATTGTTCAGCACGTCTTCTTGAAATAAATTTTTCACCTCAAAAATATTTTCTGAAGAAAATTCATACCTAGGATCCGGATCCGGCTCCGGCTCCGACTAAGGTTTACTGCACTATTTGAAATTGTTCGGCCGTATTCTGCAGTAAATTTTTCACCAAAAAAATATTTCCGAAAAAAATTCATCCAGGATCCGGCTTCCGGACTACGGTTCCACTCCGACGTCGGCTTTGGTTCCGGATCCCGATTATTTTTTCTCCATTTTTTTAACATTGCTAAGCACGTTTTTTTAAAATAAATTTTTTTACCTAAAAAAAATTTTTTTTTAAAAAAAAATTACACTACCCTAGGACCGGATCCGATCCGGCTCCGACCTTCAAGCTCGTTCTTATCCGACTAAGGTTTCTGCACTATTGAAAATTGTTCGGCACGTCCTCTGACGACAATAAATTTTTCACAAAAAAATATTTCCTGAAAAAAACACTTCATACCCAGGATCCGGCTTCGCGGATAAGGCTCCGGATACGACTAATGTTTCTAGATTATTTGAAAGTATTAAGTAGATGTACTTGAAATAAATTTTTTCACTCAAAAAATATTTTTGAAGAAAATTCATACCCAGGATTCCGGATCCGGATCCGGCTCCGACCTCAGCTCCGGCTCCGGATGCGACTGACGATGACTGCCTATTTGAAATTCCTCGCACTCCTTCTGATAATAAATTTTTGCAGCCAAAAATATTTCCCTGAAAAAAAATTTATACCTTTAGGATCCGGCTCGGATACGGTTCCGATACGGCTCCAGATACGGCTTCGGCTCCGAATCCGACTATGTTTCTACACTATTTGAACATTGCTCAACTCGGCTCCATCACAATAAATTTTTACTCCTAAAAATATTTTCTGCACCTGCATTCAACCCAAAATCCGGATCAGCTCTGGCTCTGAACTTCGGCTTCGGATCCGGATCCGGCTAATGTTTCTGCACTATTTGAAAATTGTTCGGCACGTCTTCTGACAATAAATTTTCCACCAAAAAAATATGTTCCAGAAAAAATTCATACCAGGAAATGCCGGCTTCCGGATCCGGATCCGGTTATGACTTCGGCTTCTGCTCGCGGATCCGACTAAGGTTTTCTGCACTATGTGACTAACTGTTCAGCACGTCTTTCTGGCAATACATTTTTTCACCTAAAAAATATTTTTTGATAAAAATTTCACGGCTCCGGCTCGGCTCCGGCTCCGGCTCCGACACCGGCTCTGACTTCGACTCCGCTCCGGATCCGACTAAGGATTCTGCACTATTTGAAATATGTTCAGTACGTTTTCTGGCACATAAATTTTTCATCTAAATTATTTCTTGAAAAGATTTATACCAGGATCTGGCTTCCGGCACACGGCACCAGCCCAGCTCGCTCGGCTCCGGCTTTCGACTCCCATTTATTTGACTGAGTTAAATCCGGAATGGGTGTTAGGTTGCGAATTGAAAAAAAAAATAGATTTTATATAATTATAAATAAAACATTTTTTCTTATCTAAACAACCTGGAATTACAATTTTGACTGGAATTGAAATTTTTAGTTCGACACCTCTGTAAATAAATTTCAGTATCTAAAAAACTATTTATAATTTTTTAAAATAATTTAAACCATGAAATGTTTCAAGGGAGTAATTTTTCTAAATCTAAAAAAAATCTAAAGGAGCGTCTAAAATTTCAAATTCAACCAATAAAAATTAATAATTGAGAAGCCGCATTGGCCCCTTTGGCATTGGTCCTTTGATACCTCAAATAAATGATATGACTGTGAATTAGAATAACCATTTATTTTTATTATTTTTATAATTTTTATAGAATTTAACAGGAATCTTAGGAAAGTGCATGTAATCCTTTTAATCTCATTAATTGTAAGTTTGTATAATCTTTATATAATTTAATAGAAATTTCAGAGATATATAAAAATATTTTGACAGTTAAAATAGATATATTAAATGAACACTCCTAGTCACATAGGGCCAGTTTACAAATGTATTATTTTATAAAGTTTTATTTTATTTTATAATGATGTATCCGTATTTTATTTTATTTTATTTTTGTTTTATTTCATTTTCTTTTCTTTTATTTTCTCGTTTTATATATTTACTAAGTTTTCACAAATATGTTTATATCTATTATATTTGGGTATAGCTGTATTTAGTATTTTTGAGTATTTTTTACATATTTTATTTTTTATTTAAATTTTATTTTATTTTTCTTTTCTTAAATTTCATTTTATCTTATTTTATTTTATTTTATTTTTTTTGGTGAAGTTTTCTATTGTATTATTTATGTACTTGTTCATAAAACATTTTTGATGAAATTTACTTACCATACGAAACCACTAGAAAATGCCCCTGTCATTTATTTATTTTCTTTGTCTGGTGGGCATGTTGAGTTAATAGAACCTAATGAAACAG
>JABUQX010076717.1:30000-45955 GCA_015478945.1 Trachelipus rathkii | reverse complement strand
TATATAATGATTTCGTTCGAAGTCTAACTTTAAGATGCCGGCATCAATTTCTACTCGATTCCTTTTTTAATAGTAGCGATTGGTGCCAATTGTTAATTCTCGGAGTCCAAAAAATAAGTTCCTTATTCTCTAGGGCAAGGCAACTTTTGGATGTGCCTTAATAGCCAATATCTGGCATTTATTTTATGAAAGATCTCAAGATAAATTGCTTTGCAGAATAATAATAAAAATATTTTTAATAACATAATAATAATATTAACTAATTAATAATTAATTTATGCTAACTTGATCACTCTTAATATCGACTGTAATATTCATAATTCCTTTGAATAATTATTGACTCAACGTTAGAGTCGCTGAAAACACGTATGACTCAAATTCGGCTACGATACAGATTGCCTGAGTCAGATCCAGTTGCAATATTTTTCAGTTATTAATAATAAAGATGTGCGTGCAGTTCTATTTGATAATAATATGCTTTCATATTATTTTGATTACTTATTTTGTGTGTTACTTAATAAATTTTTATTAGTTTGTAAATACGGGAATATTTGAATAGTATTCGACTAAGTTTATTTAAAATTTACTAATGTTTGCGCAGTGTTGTAGGCCTATTTCGAAATTCGAAAATGTTCAAATATCATGTGACGAAATGGGTGTCTTACATGAGTGGATTCTGTATTACATTTCTCTTGCATTGTCTATATATTAAAGTTACTTTAACGGAAAATTTAATACTACAAATTGTTAAATGTATTGTATATGAAACGAAAGTTAAATAAAAAAAAGCATTTTAAGGTGCGGAAAATTGAAATTAAAATGGAAATTAAATTTATTTTGGCAATTTTGAAACCGACTACTTTGACGCGCTTATGGAAAATTAAGTAAGATATAAATATATATATATATTATATATATATATATATTATATATATATATATATATATATATATATATATATATATATATATATATATATATATATATATATATATATATATATATATATATATATATATATATATATATATATATATATGATATATATATATTATAATATATATATATATATATATATTATTATATATATATATTTTAATTTGCTACTCAAGAAATTTTTGACCACGAGCCCGCCACTGATATATATAATATATATATATATATATATATATATATATATATATATATAGTATATATATATATATATAATATATATATATTATATATATATATATATTATATATATATATATATATATAGAATAAATAATAAATAATTATATATATATTCTTCTCTTCTCTTTTCCCCAAGAACTGAAGTAAAGTGCGTGAACAAGCATCGAAAAGAAAAGTAAGTAGAAGAATATGACACAGTCAAAAGGAAAGCCCAGCCTTACCGCACCCTCAATACCTATCAGTGAGAACTCGTCGCAGTCGAAAATCCACTCTAGAGCTTCACTGGACCGCGACGGACCCTCACTATAGGCCATATCGTCAATGTAAGGTTTCATCCCCTGGCCCAGGTGGGCACAACCATACCCCCTCACAAAAACCCCGCCATTCACTCCTATTAAGGCAACCTTTATTCTCGCCTCTGCCAAACTAAACATTTCTCTCCTTCAGACATTCGTTTACTGACCCAATCCACTTTTTTTCTTCTGTCTCCCAGCCAGTCAATTACCCAACACACTCACCACTATACATCCCGCTTAACCAACAACCGACTATATTCCATCCTTTCCACATGACCAAACCATTCAACGTACTTCATTAATTCTCTCATTTACCCCTTTCTTCTTCACACCACACAACTCTCTAATACGTTCATCCTTCATTTTATCAATTCTTTTCACACTAACACGCCCCTAAGATTGTCCATCTGAAACACATTGAACTTTAGTCTATACCCTCTATATTTACCAAGACCCATGAGTTTTCAGGCTATATACATTAACAACAGGTAAACATACGCCTCATGTAAGACCTAGTGCACTCAAGACTTAGTCCTTTACATCCCCAACGATTTAATTGTACAAGCCACTTTCTGCCATTCACAAACTTTCCTACTACACTCTGCAGTCATCCGTTCCCTTTTCATCCAACATATATCGCAAAATATTTGAACTCAGACACTTGTTTCCAGCTGCTCACGCCATCTAACCTAACTTCACACCGAAGACTGTCCTCACTCACAACCATGACCTTACTCTTATGCTATGCTTACTTTTAACCCTCCTTTTACACACACCTGGCAAATCTCTCTATCAATCCTCTCAAACTCACTTCAGATTACCACACAAAACCAAATCATCCGCATATAATATGGTAGGGCACCCTCCACTCACCTCCATTCTCCATCATTCTAACACCATTTCCTGCCACCCCCATCTCTAATTCTTTCATAACCCCAATCCAATAACAAATTAATAACCAATGGGACATAACACATCCCTGCGCCTCACTCCGCTATTAAATTAAACCAATCACTTTTGACACCATTTATTCTTACACACGCTTCACACTATCGTCATACATACTTTTGATTCCATTCAGAAGCTTACCACCAACACCATATATTACTAACACCTGCCATAGAGCTTCCCTATTAATCCATCATACGCCTGTTGCAAATCATAAACCTAAATACAATTTATTCTTCTTCTCCCTCTAATTTTTTCAGTCATTTGTTTCAATGTAAGATTTGATCCACACATCCTTCTAAACCCTCTAAACGCACATTGGTTCTTCACAATGCGTCCTTCAGTCACTCAATGCACTCTTTTGACTAAAATACCAGCATATATCTTCCCTAAAACACTCACTAAACTAATTCCCCTATAATTCCTACAGTTCCCCTTATATAAGGGTAATATTAATTATTGCTCTCCTCCAATCCCTCGGAACTATACCCTCCATAAACGCTTTATTACACAACTTCCAAATCCATCAATCACGCATCTCGCCTCCGTTCTTGATCATTTCACCAGTAATTTCATCTATACCTGCAGATTTACAATCCTTCTTCAACTTTCTCACTCTACCCATTACCTCCTCCTTACTAATGACCTCATCCCCAAAATACCTATTCTTTCTTGCACCATCAAACCCACATACATTCACAATCACCTCTTCATTACTATTAATATTATACAGATTCTCGAAGTGTACTTTCCACACTCCCCTCACATCCATTTCATCAGTTACAAAAGCACCATCCCTATTCATTATTCTAAGCAGGTTCCCCTTATTCTCATTCTAACCTTTCGCGCTTCCTTCCAGAAGAGCTTCCTATTCCCTTGTAAGTCCCCATTCATCCTCCTTCCAAACTGTTCATTTACCTCTTCTTTTCTCCTACGTATGCACCTTTTAGTATTTCTTTTTTCCTCCTTATATACTTCCAAACATCTTTCTTTTGAAACTTCATCATTGGCTTTAAGTACATTCAACCACGCTTCTTTTTTTACTTTTAACCGCTTGCATCACCTCTTCATTCCACCACTCACTGTTAACATTCTTACTTCCTACTTTAGCACCATCACATACTTCCTTTGCACTGCTAACAACTGCTTCCTTCATTTGCTCAGTTTCAACTTGTTCACATTCAACTTATTTACTTTGCGAGTGTGCGAGTGCCATTTAGATACTTATCTTATTACCTTGTTCCACTTTTCTCACTCTTAATTCACCCACTTCTTTCGTATCACCTATCCTCTCCATCCAGCCCCACTAATAATTTTACATAGAACATAATAATCCGATAATCCCATTCCTAATCCTCTCACTGATTTAACATCCAACACATACTTCAACATCTCCTTCACCAACACAAAATCAATCATTCTCTTCACTTCGGAACCATCTCTACCTACACCAACTCTAGTATACTATGGATACTGTTTATGTTTAAAGAAAGTATGTACTTACAGACACATACCTCTCCCACTCACAGAAGTCAATCACCTTCCTAAGATTTCTCATTTTCTCCCCACACCCCAAAACCACCTATTATAACAATCTCTTTTCTGATCACCTATCCAATCATTTAGGTTACCCAAACAATCAATCTGAAGCCCTACTCACCCCATTCAAAGCATCAGTTCAGATTACCAGAAAATCGTTCTTCAACATTTTTCCGCTTCAGATGGACACATACTCTTGACCTTTTCAAACTTTAAATTTAACCATTAGATTCTAGTACTCATACACAAAATCTACCATAGCTCTGTACCACAAATCACTCATTAAAATTGCAACTACTCCTTCTCTCCCCTCTCATTCCTTCCACACCAGCAACACACACATTTCACACCACCCACTCAT
The DNA here is from genome assembly GCA_015478945.1 of Trachelipus rathkii. NCBI lineage: Eukaryota > Metazoa > Arthropoda > Malacostraca > Isopoda > Trachelipodidae > Trachelipus > Trachelipus rathkii. Next base: position 41,636 of record JABUQX010076717.1, on the reverse strand, counting down.
TTTCACTGTTTCCCTTTCATATTTGTTTCAGTCACAGCCCGAGCAAATCAAATTTGCCCTTTCTAATACATCCATCACCTCTCTCGCCTCTTCTCCTCAACATTTATTTCTCTGACATTCCATATACCCATAAGATTCAATACAATTTCGCGAAATTAGAAGGTCGTTTACGGCGATCAAGACCTTCTCCGAGGCCTGCATCAGCATTCCTAGCAAGAGAGAGGTGGTAGTGCTCACCAACCCAACTACCATCCCCGTCCTTAGTCGCCTTCCTACGACACGCAAGGACATACGATGTGGGCAATTCTTTTTCCCCCGCACACAGGGGATATGAGTAGTACGGATGTCTGTAAGAATGTTGTCTAGAAGAGGGTGAGGACGTTAAATATGTGCATATGATATGTGGATAAAATGGTGGTCAGTAAGATGTTGCCTTGGTGGATCGAGTGTGCAAAGAAATGAATGAAAAAAGAGAAAGGCGAACCATTGAAAAATGGGAGGTATTTCATCGCTTGAGGATGCGTTAATCTCCCCATATACTATATATTATATATATATATATATATTATATATATATATATATATATATAATATATGATAATATATATATATATATATATAATATATATATATATATATATATATTATATATCAGGGGCGTATATATAGTAGGCCGGGTAGGTAGCTCCTACCCATTATTTTTTTTTTAGTTTTGAATAATATGAAATTGTAAAAGTATACTAAATTATTAAAATTTTATAATAAGCGAAATAAAGAAAATAACAATTTCATCATACAACAGCAGCTTTTAGAAGCGGGCTAATTACTAAATAGTAATAATATAATTGAATTCATTTATAAATTCTCAGCTCCTACTCTGATCTTAGGAGTAAAAACTTTGCCCACGGCGGACGAATGACGTCATTTTTTACGTCAACTTATAAGGGCGCGGCTAGTCTGTCCTACCTATATTAATCGAGAAAAAATAATCGATAATATATATGAAAACTTTTCGTTCTCTCCCCGTAATTATTTTATCGAAATGTGTGGCTTTGGTGCAGTTGTTTGAAATTTTTGTATTAAAATGTGTTCCTGATTGTTTCTGATATTGAATATTAATTAATATAACTTTATTTAAGTGGTATTTAGCATTATATACATAAAATTAAGTGAAATAATGCATAATGGATTAAGTGTAGATTTTATATTAAAGAAAAAACGCTTTAAAACTTATTTATAAAACGACAGCTCTATTTTTAAAAAAATGATAGGCCTAAGAAATTACTCACTTGGAATGTGATTTAAAATTAAGTATTTGGTAAATATAATGTAAACAAGCTTTTCATACAAATAAATAGGTACGTATTATAATTATTAAAATATGTTTTCGATGTTTTCGTTGCTAATATATATATATATATATAATATATATATATATATATATATATATATATATAATATATATATATTATATATATATATATATATTATATATATATATATATATATATATATATAATATATAAATCTGCCTACCCAATGTATTCTTCCAGGTAACGGCACTGACATATAATATATATATATATATATAATATTAATATATATATATATAATATATATATATTTATATAATATTATTTATATATATATATATATATATATATATATATATTTTTATGCTAAAATATTTTTATCTATTTATATTTTATACCGTATATATATATATATATATATATATATATATATATATATAATATATATATATATATATATATATATATATATATATATATATATATATATAATGAGCAACAATGTTTTGTCTCCCTAGCTTCCGAGGCCAAGAACCGCAGGTGATTCTCTTTGAAGAAATTTCATTTAAATATATTTGACAATTTTTGCCCTTTTGTAAAAGGAATATTATAAAGCCCAAGGCAATCATTGATCAAGACCATTTAACAATTTAAGGATTGTTAACACATGATAATATTAGATTAGTTTCTGTACAATGAAGGAAATAAATTAATTTATAGAATTTATTTATACACATTCAAAGTATTTATTTTATTTCAAATAATTAAATATGAATATAAAAAGTAGCATAAATTAAAGGTTCTTAAGAGTTAGGCTAAAAAGATTTCGAACCACTGGTTTAAACCAAACAACCAATATTATAACTAATAATATAAATATTAGTTTATTAATATTTTATGCTCGAACTACTACAGGAGCATAGGAAAATCTAACTAAAAGATGGAGAGAGAAAATAAAAATATTTTTCTTTTGTAGTTCATCCCATACATTCATTTATTCATACAAAATACATTGTGTATCTTTAACCTTCAGTAAAATTATAGTAAATGTAAGCTCACAAAATATGCTAAGAAAACATACAAAAGTGGAAGTTGTGTGGACTTTTATTTTTATATCTAACCCTGACTTACACTACAAAAGAATATTTGTCATTTGATGTGTGTTGGAAGGCCATGGGATTCAAAATACGTGTTTGAGTGATAATTTCAATAAATGTAGGATGGCTTTACATAAGCCTTTATCTGTCAATGTTTTAAAAAACTGTAACTACAGATTATCATAACTACAAACACTTGATCTAACTTTGAATTATGAAGACGCATCACATTATTCTGAAGTATACTATAAACAGTAACCACAACAAATTCATAAGAAAGACAAATGACTGATTAATTCTGCTTTAGTACCTGACTTTGATCCAATCCAGAAATGTCTTCAACATGTTCATCAATATCTTCATATTCCTCCTTAAAGTCCAGAGGTTCATCTTTTATTTCCATCTCTCTTTTCATATCTATGATTGGGTAAAATTCCTTAAGTCTCTTAATTTTAGTAATAATATTAATAAAATAATAAAATAATAATAATAATAATAATAATAATAATAATAATAATAATAATAATAATAATAATAATAATAATAAGTAAACAAGTGGTTGAATGTCTTAAAAACCAATGATGAGTCTGTCTTGAAAGAAAGGTAACATGGAAATCTAATCAAGAGGAAAAAAAGACCAAAAGTTGCATATGTAGAAGGGGGGGGGGAGAAAAAAAATTAAGAGTTTGGAAGGAGGATGAATAGGGATTTAGAAGGGAATAGGAAACTCTTCTGTAAGGAAGTACAAAAGGTTAAGAACGAGAGTAAAGAGGAATCTTTCAGAGAATAATGAAGTGGGATCGTACTTTGTGTTGAATGAAATGGATGTGAGGAGTGGAGGAGGAACTTCTTCAAAAATTCTGCATGTAGCTGTAATCAAAGAGGTGAAATGAGATGTGTGTAGGTTTGATGGTGGAAGAAGAAATAGGTATTTTGAGATGAGGTATTAGAGGGAGGAGGTTAGAGTGAGAAAAAGTTGAAAGAAATGGTAACTCTGCAGGGTTTAGATGGAATATTGTGAAATGATCAAGATTAGGCGAGATTGTGAAGACTGGATATGGAAGTTGTGTAGCAAAGCATTTAATGGAGGGCATAGTTCCAAAGGATTGAGAGAGAGTAATAGTAGCCTTGTTATAGGATAGAGGGATATGGGGAACCTGTAGGAACTATAAAGGAACTAGTTTATGCGAGTGTGTAGGAAAGATACATGCTGGTATTTTTGGGTTGAAAGAGTGCGTCGAGCGACTGAGGGACTTTTGCGAAGAACAAGGTTCATTTAGAAGTGGTAGAGGATGTGTATATCAGATTTTCACATTGAACAAATGATTGAGAAAATGAGAGAAAGAATATAATTGAATTTATGTTTTAATGGACTGGCAAGTTCAGGTTTATGACAGGTTTAATAGGGAAGCTCTTTGGTAGGTTTAATGATATATAGTGTTGGTGTAGGCTTTTTGAATGGAAACAAAAGTATGTAATTACGATGGTTAAGTGTGTGTAAGAATTAATGGAGTTGAAAATGAATGGTTTAATATTAATAGGGGAATGAGGCAGGGATGTGTTATGTCTCCCTGGTTATTTATTTGTACATGGATGGGGTAATGAAAGAAAATAGAGAAAAGGAGAAAGGAAGGAGTGGAGGATGCCTGCTTATTATATGAAACATATTTGTTTTGTGTTGTGAATCTAAGAGTTTGATTAGCATTGGTCTGAGGCTTTTGCAGTGTATGTAAAGGAGGGGTTTTGAAAGTAAATGTAGTTAAGAGTAATGTTATGGTAGTGAGTGAGGAGCAATGCTGTTGTGTCAAATTATGGCTGGATAGAGAGCAATTGGGAAACAAGTATCTGATTAAATTTTTGAGTTGAAATGAAAAAAGGAATGAATGAGCAGAGTGTAGTAGAAATTGTAAATGGCAGGTAGGTGGTGGCTGATGATATTTTATGATGTTCATTTATTCCCATCTAATTAATTAATCTTAAATAAAATAAAAAAAAAATAACCTATCTTTTATCCACTGTTAACTCCATAGTTTTAAGTAGATATATATAATATATATATATATTATATATTATATATATATATATATATATATATATATATAATATATATATATATATATATATATATATATTTTTTTTTTTTTATATATATTTATATATATGTGTATATAATATATATATAATATATATTCTTTCTTTCTTTCCTTTAAATCTTCTTCCTAATTTACTAAGAATGGGAGAAAGTTGCGTAAAAAATTTCGAAAATAAAACCTGTAAAAGAACAGACATAAGTCGAAAGAAAAGCCCCCCCCCCCCCCCCCCTCAGTACCATTAATTGGTGCGTATTCATCGCAATCAAAAAATCAACCCTAAAGCTTCATGGGACAGCGATGGACCCCCACTATGGTAGATCGTCAGTGTAAGGGTTCTTCCCTTGACCCAGGTGGGCCACAACCATAACCCCTCGCAAAACCCCGCCATTCACTCCTGTTAAACACTTTTCTTCTCGCCTCTTCCCAAAACTCACATTTCTTCCTTCAGACATTCGTTCACGGACTCAATTGCCATTTTCTCTCGGTCTCCCAGCCGTCGGTTCCCAACACACTCTCCACTATAACATCCGCTTAACCAACCGACTATCATTCATCCTTTCCACAGACCAAACCATCTCAACATACTTTCACTTATTCTCTCATTTACGCCCTTTCTTCACACCACACAACCTCTAATACGCTCATTCCTCATTTTAATAAATCTTCTCACACCTAGCATGGCCTAAGATTGTCCATCTGAACACATTGAACTTAGATCTATACTTCTTATACAGACCATAGTCCCACTACCATACAATAACACAGTAACAACATACCCTCATGTATAAGACCCTAGCGCACTCAGACTTAGTCCTTTTACATTCACCAACGATTTAATTGCAACCAGCAACCTTCCTGCCATTCATAAACTTTCCTACTACACTCTGCATTATCCGTTCCTCTCACCCAACACATACCCTAAATATTTAAACTCACCATCTTTCCAGCTGCTCACTATCTAACATAACTTCACACGAGGACTGTCCTCACTCACAACCATAACCTACTCTTATCTACGTTTACTTTTTTCAAACCCTCTTTACACACCCTGCCAAATCCTCTACCAATCCTCTCAAACTCTCTTCAGATTCGCCACACAGAACCAAATCATCCGCATATAATAAGGTAGGGCACCCTTCCACTCATCTCCATCTCATCATTCGTAAACCACATTTCCTGCCATCCCACTTGAATTCTTTCCATAACCCCAATCCATATACAAATTGGAATAACCAAGGGACATAACACAAACCCTGTCTCACTCGCTATTAATCCTAAACAATCACCATTGACACCATTTTTTCTTACACACGCTTTACTATCGTCATCATACATAGTTTTGATTCCATTCAGAAGCCTACCACCAACACCATATATCACTAATACCGGCCATAATCCCTATTAATTAACTCTATCATACGCCTGTTATAAATCCATAAAACCATAACTATAATGTCATTAGTAGTTCTCCATCATTTTCTCAATCATCTGACTGAAAGAAAAAATTTTATCACACATCCCTCTACCACTCCTAAAACGCACCTTGTTCTTCACGCAATCAGTCCCTTCAGTCACTCGACCGCACTCTTTCGACCAAAATACCATATATATATATATATATTAGTATATAATATTTGTATATATATAATATATATATATATATATATATAAATATAATATTATATAGTATATAAATAATATATATATATATATATATATATTTATATCTAATATATATATATATACTATATATATTATATATATATATATATATTATATATATTATATAATATATATATATACTATATATATATATATATATATACCGTATATTTAATGAGGAACAATTTTTTGTTTTGTGTCCCTAGCTTGTGAGGCCAAGAACCGCCAGTGATCTCCAGTGATTCTGTTTTGACAATTTTGCCTTTTGTAAAGGGAATATTATAAGGCCAAGGCAATCATTGGTCATACCATTTAACAAAAGGATTGTTAAAACGTGATAATGATTAGAATTGGTTTTTGTAGCAATGAAGGAAATTAATCACTTAATATAATTTTTTTATACAAGTTCAAAGTATTTATTTTATTTCAAAATAATTAAATATGAATGCAAAGTAGCATAAATTTAAGGTTCTTAAGAGTTAGGCTAAAAAGATTTGGAACCACTGGTAATTGGTTTAAACCAAACAACCAATATTATAACTAATAATATAAATATTAGTTTATTAATATTTCACTCTAACTACTACAGGAGCATAGGAAAATCTAACTAAAAGATGGAGAGAGAAAATAAAAATATTTTTCTTCTGTAGTTCATCCCATACATTCATTTATTCATACAAAATACATTGTGTATCTTTAACCTTCAGTAAAATTATAGTAAATGTAAGCTCACAAAATATGCTAAGAAAACATAAAAAAGTGGTAGTTGTGTGGATTTTTATTTTTAAATATAACCCTGACTTATACTACAAAAGAATATTTGTCATTTGATAGGGTGTTGGAAGAACATGGGATTCAAAATACGTGTTTGAGTGATAATTTCAATAAATGTAGGATGGCTTTACATAAGCCTTTATCTGTCAATGTTTTAAAAAACTGTAACTACAGATTATCATAACTACAAACACTTGATCTAACTTTGAATTATGAAGATGCACCACATTATTCTGAAATATACTATAAATAGTAACCACAACAATTTCATAAGAAAGACAAATGACTGATTAATTCTGCTTTAGTACCTGACTTTCATCCAATCCAGAAATGTCTTCAACATGTTCATCAATATCTTCATATTCCTCCTTAAAGTCCAGAGGTTCATCTTTTATTTCCAATTCCCTTTTGGCATCTATGATTGGGTAAAAACATTTACCCTGTTGAAAAAATAATAATAATAATAATAATAATCAATAATAATAATGAATATATAATAATAATATAATAAATAATGATAATATGTGTTTGAATGTCTTAAAACCAATGAATGAAGTCTGTCTTGAAAAGAAAGGGTACATGGAATATATATCAGAGAAAAAAAAGACCAAAAGTTGCGAGATAGATGAAGAGAAAAAGAGGTAAATCAGCAGTTTGGAAGGAGGATGAAAGGGAACTTAGACAGGGAATAGGAAACTCTTCTGTAAGGAAGTACAAAAAAAAAAAAAAAAGAGTAAAGGGAATCTTCAGAGAATATTGAATAGGGATGGCGTGTGGTTGAATGAAATGGATGTGAGGAGTGTGGAGGAAACTTCAAAAATCTGCATGTTAGCTGTAATGAAGAGGTGATAGTGATGTGTGTAGGTCTGAAGTGTAAGAAGAAGTAGATATTTTGGGGATGAGGTAATTAGTAGGGAGGAGGTACTAGGTGAGTGAGAAAGTTGAAAGAATGTAACTCTGTCAGGTTTATGATGATTAATCGGTGAAATGATCAAGAATGGGGGTTAGTCGGTGAATGACTGGATATGGAAGTTTATGGAGGGTATAGTTTCCAAAGGAATTGGAGGAGAAGCAGCAATAGTAGCCTAGATAAGAATAAAGGGAGATATAGAGAACTATAGGGAATTAGTTGTCGAGTATTTCAAGGAATGATACTGCTGGTATTATTGGTTAAAGGAGTGCCTCGAGCAACATAGGAGGACCCTATTGCTGAAGAACAGATGCATTTAGACAGTGGCTGAGGATGTGGTAAGCTCAGATTTTCCACACATTGAAACAAATAATTGAGAAAATGAAAGAAAAACTTATTTTAAGATTCGCTTCTCGAATTGCAATGACCAGGCTCATGACAGGATTAAATAGGGAAGCTCTGTGAAAGGTGTTAATGATATATGGTGTTCGTAGTAAGAAGCTTTTAGAATATTGTCAAAGTATGTATCACTATGGCTAAGTTGTGTAAGAATTAATGGAGTTGAAATGAATGGTTAATATTAACAGTGGTGAGGCAGGATTGCTTGCTATATCTTTTGGCTGTTTAATTTGTATATGGAATGGGTTGATAAAAGAATTAGAGGTAATAGGGTTGTAGGGAAAGGTGTTAGACTGAATAGAGAATGGATGAGAGTGAAAGCGCCCTACGTAAATTGTACGCGATGATTTTGTTTCCTAACTTACGTCCACTCTTTCACATAATACATCCTATTTCTGTGTATGTTATGCACCCTACCTCAAATCTGTGAGAAAGACATGGAAGGAAAAACAATAAAAAGAGAGAGAAAAAAGAAATACATTATTTAGTGTGATTAATATTTAAATATATATAAATATAGGAGTTATACATGTAAAATAATATATATATATTAAATTAATTATTATATATATATATATATATATAATATATATATATACCGGTATATATATATTTATATAATTATCCCTTTCTGAGCTTTCACACTGCTGAGATTGAACCTGGGTCCTAGCAGATGAAACATAGTTATGTGTTTTTGACCACTACGCCAAGATGGACTAAAAGAAGAACGCGAAAATTCTTAATGTGGTGAATACAAGCACCCACCAAGACAGGACATCCTGCGCCCTTCCATCCACACTCGGGCGTAGGGTCAAGCAGGGCAACGCACTAAGATGAAAAATACTCACGCACCGGGGGATCGGTTAATGCAGTTTACCTATCAATAAAATACGATCCCCGTTGGTGAGTATTTTCACCTTGGTGTGGTGGCCCTGTTGACCTACGCCGAGTGTGGACGGAAGGGCTCGGGATGTCCTGTCCTTGTGGGTGCTTAATATTCCACACAGGAAGAATTCTCACGTTCTTCTTTTAGTCCATCGTAGCGTAGTGGTCAAACACATACGCGTTCATCTGCTAGGGCCCAGGTTCAATCCCAGCAGGGTGAATAGCCAAAAGGGGTATTTTTATCAATATTTATTGACACTGCGTTATGCAGTTTACATTATCAATATATATATATATATATATAATATATATAATATTATTAATATATATATAATATTATATATATATTATATGATATATATATTATATATATATATATATATATATATTAGAGGTGTACCGGAATCCGTCCGGCCGGTGCGGCCGGGATTTGACATTTTTTGCGGTCCGGTTCCGGCGCGGAATTTTGAAAAATTGCGGCCGGAACCGGAATTACTAATATAATTGATAATTAAAATTTGCTGGATGGGATTTATTTTGCATAACCCATAGCCCATCTTTTTAACAAAAAATAATGGTAGCCTTGTGTAGTATTCATACAGTGTATTACGTACCTACAGTATTATTGAAATAAGTTTACTCAAATATCTCAAAATATAGGATAGTACGATACTCATTAACTTCAAATTTAAAAATCAAAATTATATATATATATATATATATATATATATATATATTTATATATAATATATATATATATATATATATTTATATAATATATATATATATATATATATAATATATATAATATATATATATATATATCTTATATATATATATTATTTATATATATATATGCAAATGGAATACATATCCTTCATCTGAGTTCATCAGTGAGTAGTTAAAGAAATAAATGGCTCGTTTGAATATTTAGCTATCATATACTGTTTTAAATGATATCTGATCACTTAGAACGTTCTACGAATAACTACTTGATCTCAATTTTACTGTATAATCGGTAAACATCGTCTCTCTACAAAAAACATATTTTCTACTAGAAATAGATATTTTGGTTGAAGATGGGCAACAATTTCTATGAGTCCTGCTCTTCAGTGATTGTGATTGGCTGGTTACTCATTGCATATAAAATTTATTATTTTCTGAAGATTGCTTGTGATTTGGGGTCATTGATATGGCAAATTTTGGGGGGGAAGAAATTTTCCTAACAAGACTCACTTGCCTTAACGGCTTCGATCTTTCAGCTAATAATGGGAGTGTCACTGGTTCTAGAAATTACAAGATTTCTTCCTTTTACTATCCAACTTTTTGACTTCCAGATATTCTCCTCGTTCGGGAATGATTTTCCATATGTTTATGAAGTAGCGTTGTATTAAATGTTTTTGGTGAACTAACCTTTGTTTATTATTTTGTGGCATATTTTACACTCTATTAAGATTTTGTAGCATTATATTAATAATAAAAAAAATTGCTTTTTTACGAATGATGGCATTTTAAAAACAATTTTGTGAAGGTTATTATTATGACAAATCTGTAATCAAATTAAGGAATAAAATCTTTATCATTTTTATATATATATATATATATATATATATATATATATATATATTATATAATATATATTATATATATAATCTAATATATGTTTATTTTACATTTATATATATTATAAAAGATTTTTATATTGAAAGTTAAATAGAATTTATTTTTACATTTCTTTATAGTTAAAGGAAGTTCATTAGGAATTCCGGTTCCGGCCGGAATTCCGGCCGGATTTTTTTTTGTGATTCCGGCTAATTCCGGTTCCCGTGCCAACCGAAAATTTCCCGTTCCCGGTACACCCCTAATTTTTTATATATTTATTATATATAATATATATATATATATATTATTATAATATATAATAATATATATATATATATATATAATATATATAATACGTATAATATACTATGGAGTAAGAGTAAAAGTGTTAGGCTGATGGGAAAGGATGAATAATAATTTCGGTTGTTTAAGTGTATGTATAGTGGTGAGTGTGCTGGGAATCAACTGGCTGGGAGACCAAAGAAAAGTGGATTAACCAGTAAAGGAATGAGAGTTTGGAGGAGGCAAAAAGAAAGATGCATAATAGGAGTGAATGGCAAGGTTTTTGTGAAGGGGTATGATTGTAGGTCTGACCAAGGATGAACACCACATTGGCAAGATACCACAGTGAGGGTCCGTCGCGGTCCCGTGGAGCTCTAGGGTGGATTTTCTGACTGGCAACGAGTTCTCACTAAAGGGTAATAAAGGGGGCGGTAAGGGGGGCTTTTTTTTCGACTTGGTCATATTCTTCTACTGCTTCTGTTTCTGGTGCAATGTAACCACCTTACCCCCAGACTTTACATAATAATTATATGCATTTTGTTTGATAAATATATACTATACGGTATATATATATATATTATATATATATATATATATATATATAATAAATATATTATAT